>QANX01006493.1:142207-166984 GCA_003254975.1 Ochetophila trinervis
TTTCTACTTTGTTATAAACGAGTCTCCGCGGAAATGGAATATGACCACAAATTGTCATTCTTATTTTCAAAATATTCTCTAAACATTTTTAGAAATAAAATAAAAAATTACAATAAAAAATGGTATATTTCATATATACTTTCTGAAACTAAAATTTAAATTACTTCTACATTCTCTCTAATACCAAAAGTATAAAACTAAAATTTAAAATTGAATTATTGATTGCCAAATTGAATTAGGGTCACCCTAATTGTCTCTCTCTCTCATGAACACAATATTTGTAAAATAAAAATTTTGTAATTAAAATTGTGAGACCGCAGAAGGAAAATTCAATAAATAAATAAGTATATACGTATGAAATTCTCTTATTAAAAATCCAATATTCTCATATGCTTGAGGGTGATCATAACTCTAGACATGTACATAATTTTACTTTTATTTCTAATTTTTTCTTTCAAAAGAATTTGCGAAAAATAAAATATTTATTGGTTTCAAAGCTCTTTTTGGAGCTTAAAGCACTTTTAGATAGAGATGGCAATGGAAAAAGGTAAGGTGGAGCTAAAATGGTCTCCTTTGTACCCAATTTTGCCCTCTAAAATACACTTCGTCTTTACTCCGTTTTATGTTTTTCTTTTAAAGCAGGGCATGGAATTTCTGTTTTTCTATTTTAAAATTCTTTTTAATTTTAATGCAAAATATACATATTGTTTATGAGTATATTATATAAACAAAATACATAAACATAAATTATACTGTAATTATATATTTAATTTAAAAATATTTAAAATATNATGTGTGCTGGTAGATTGAATTATGTATAGGAATGTGTTTTCTTGCAGGAATTGCAATTATATGTATTTGGGGAATGTTCCAAAAACAGAAGAAACTCTGCCGAAATTTCTATTGAATTTTCTGGCATTTAAGAGTTTGGTTGTGGAATTTAGTAATTATTGTGTTGTTGACTGCTTAGGGACTTAGTCAGCGTGATTAAGTCCTGCAGTCAGGACTTGGGTAGTGCGGGTCCTGACATATAGACCTTCTGAAACTAAAATTTAAATTACTTATATATTCTCTCTAATTCCTAAAGTATAAAACTAAAATTAAAACTGAATAATTGATTGCCAAATTGAATTAGGGTCAACCTAATTTTCTCTCTTTCTTCAACACAATATTTGTAAAATAAAAATTGTGAGATAAAAATTGTGAAACCGAGAAAGGAAAATCCAATAAATAAATAGGTATATTAGTATATACGTATGAAATTCTCTTAATAAAAATCCAATATTCTCGCATGCCCTTAACCTAAACCAGTTTGGGGTGATCATAACCCTAGACAGGTTTACCGTATATCAGTCACCATTTGCCAAACAGATCATTTAGGGTAAAACCGCTTCACCTTATATATATTGGCAAACGCTCCCTGTGTCCCCATATGCTCGAGTTTCGCCATTTAATGGTTAGGTTCTTCTAGATTTTCTATGCAATTGATTTTCTTAATTCTGAAAACTGCGATTTTTTTGTTGTAGTTTTAGCGCAAGAAGCATCATTGATGAGTTTATTTCATTGTTATCCTTGCACTATGATTGCCTGTGAAGAAATCCATGGGGAAAATTTTCTCTGAGATGCTTTTTCTCCCTTTTTTTTCATTGAGATTATCGTTTTGATCTCTGCGTTTTGGAGTTTAAATATCGTATTTGTTTGTTAATTTTGATATGAACTATTGGGTCAATGATGCCAACAAAAACTGCGTTATCTATCTGCAATTTCCTGTGTTGGAATTTGAAGATAAATCATATGTTACTGAGATCTGATTCTCATTTGCGATTTTTTTAAGTAAAATTTTCTATATGTGATTGATATCTAGAAGACTTTGAGGTGAGAGATGTTTGGTTGAAAAAAAGTTCTGCTCTTTCTAACCCATTTTGTCAGAATCCAAACAAAAATGGTTGCTTGTTTTTATTTTTTTATTTTTCAAAAATCAATTTATGTTTTTTTTTTCCTTGAATCGCTTCTGATAGGTGTTGCTTTCCCATTGGTTTGATAAATACTTAGGGATGTGTCGATCGAAGCGTAAATTAGCTTTCAATTCCAACCCAAAAATCATTGAAGAATAGCTAGAAATATATTTAGTTTGTTCAAAGGGTTGAAATTGTGTCATTTTTTTTTATCTAAATCTTCATGATGATTGTTTTTATTTTTAAATTTTTCCAAACTCTATTTTGGACTTTGGTTTTGTTTTCAATTGCTTCTTATAGGCGTTGCGTTCTCATTGGTTTGATAAATCCAGTTGAACGTGTCAATGGAAGCGTAAATTAGCTTTCAATTCTAACCCACACATTATTGAAGAACAGCTAGAAATATATTGAGTTTGTTCAAAGGTTGAAATTGTGCCATTTTCTGTATGTTAATTTTCAGAGTTGCTTCATAATGGTGAATTCCCTCTTTATAAAAGTGGGGGATGTTCAAGTTTCCCGAAGCATATATATATAATAGATAGATGTGTCTATGCCAGTATTAAACAGCAATGTGCATTCTTTCTTTGTTTTTGCACTTTGTTACCTGTCTTCTGGTACATCTTTTACTTTCAATCTTTTTTATTTTTTATTTAGTTATTTATTTATTGTCTGTTTACTTTCTTTGCCTTCAAATTCTATTTTCTTGAAGTAATTTCCACTTCAAATTCAAATTCAACAGCATTAGAATGCTGTTTTTTCGAAGGATTTGAAAATGAAGTTGTTTGTTTTTGTCTCGGAAGAAACTAGAAACAAAAATCTCCATCTATAACATTATTATCGAAGATGTTTTACTTTATGATTTTTCGATGCACCATTGGCAAATCATTTTGATGAACCTCTGATTATAAAATAAATACATGAATGAAGGCTTGGATATTGATGTGTTTGTTGCTTGTATTTGCAACTAGTTATTTCGTGGGGACTATGAACTATTACTATGTTTTTATGGAAAAATAGCGTGCTTGTAAAGCAAGTGAGCAAAGCACACGTAGTGGGATAATTATTCTTGTTTTGAAAATTAACGATGAATACTATATAGTACACTATTTCACAAAAAAACACTGAATATTATCAATAAAATTAAATAACCATTATTGATAACTTTAAGCGTATGACATATGAACTTGATCATCAATTATGTTCTTGTTGGAGATTTTTTAAATTGGCCACATAATCTTCTTGTAAAGAGTTTATGTTGATTAATTATTACATGTTACCATGTAAGGAATGATAAAGGAAAAAAATGAATAGTATAGAGACTAAGTATTATATTTAATATTTTTTCAAAAATAAATAAAGAGAAAAAGATACTTTTTTTGGCTGGATTAAAAATGATCTACCGGAATAGGCCTAGGAGTTATCTTGGCACATATTTACCAAAAAAAAGAAAGGAGTTATCTTGGCACATTGTGGTTGTTTTTTTTTATTTTTTTACACCTTGTATTCCAAATTAAAAAAATTCTAGAACTTTGTATCATGTTAATCTTTCCACTCAATATTTTTTTAAATTTAAATAATATTAAGTAGAAATGATATTTTTTTAAAAGACATATTTTTAAATTAGAAAAATTGACAAATTTTAAAAATATTAAATAAAAAAATGTCTTTTTTAATTTATATTTAATATTTTTTAAATTTGGAAAATTGATGTTATAAAAAAATTAAATATAAGTGGATGGACGATTGTAATCTTGAAAAAAAATTAACAGGAGATGCAATGTGCTAAAAAAAATTATTATTGAGTGCAAACTGTCAAAAAAATAATTTAAAGTGCTGATAAAATTCTGGATATATAAGTGCTAATTTTTTTTTATAATAAATGAACATAAAAAACTAATTATTTAAAATATTATTTGTTTAAATATTTTTAACATAGTCAATATATAGTGTAGTTATTTTTTTTGATAAAATATATTGTAGTTTTTCTTTAGTAAAAAGAACATAAAGCTATATATTACATGTTTCAGCCTGGTAGAATATAAAGTAAAAGCCAATTATTCACCAAAAATAAAGTAAAATCCAGTTGAGAATAGTAAACTTGGAAATTGGATATTGGAGGACACTTTCAAGTCTAACCGAGATGAGATGTAATCTTCAAAAACCAAAATATACATCTATACAGGAATGCTGGAGAAGGTGTCTTCGCGCACCACCTAAAAATGGTGAGTTTTGAGAGCTCTCGGTCCGTTTGGTCAAAATTCGTGCAAAATTAAAAGATTGGTCTTTTGGTCAAAATTGATTTCCACGTTCAAAATTAATTTTAGCAAATCAAACTGTGCGTTTTGAGAGCTACTTGGGTTTCTTCCTCCTTCGTATTTTTGTTTCAAATTTTGCCGACGCCGCAGAAACCCGAAAAATCAGAGAAACCATTCGCACCCTTCGCATCACCAGGGAAACCGGATAAATTGTTCACACCCTTTGCACCAGAGAAATCAGAGAAACAGTTACACCAGAGTCCGAAAGCCCATCTTAAAAAATAATTTGTTTTTTCCACATTTCGCACCAGGTATTTACTGGTTGACTCATTGTTAGATCTTAGACCTCATCAATGTATATAAAATCCATTTCATCACCACCATATCTTTTGCGTTTGAGTCGAAAATTGAGATCAATTACAAAATCAGCAAGATCATATTCACCATTCTCCTTCTTCATTTTTTCATAACTCAAATATTGTTTGGACCACATATTAATTTTGCTTAGAAAATTAATATTTGTTTAAGTTTGATTTTGGAAATAGCAATTGTCCCACATTGTTTGGAGATGAAAATGCATTGGAAATGACAAAGTATAAATGTTTGGCTTAAAAAGTGAATTTTGCATAAGTCCCACATCGGAAGTAAACAAACCTCCTCAGAAATTCTTTACTTATAAATTTAAGCTTCTTCAACTTTGGAAAGACTCGCGCATCCATACACACCAGAAAACATAGACTATTTAGTTTATTCTCGTTAGAATTTACTTTGAGTAGTCAAGTATTTTAGTTGAAAATTTTAATTAAAAGTCATTTTATCTGAAAGACAATCTGTAACCTTTAATTATTTTGTTCTCAATAATTAATATTTAAGTCTGATATTAATTAGCGCACATTTTATTTATTTCTTTGGACTGTCATAGGTTCGAAGTGGCACGCCCGCACACTTGAGACGACTGATTGTTGAGTTTTACATCAACAAATATATATCATATATTATATCTATCTTTTTTCTTACTTAAACAGGAGGCACGTCCCTCTGACAGTAGAACATAGTCCTCGCGAATCAGTTTACCATCAATTGCTTCCATGGATTGCAAGCCACCTTTAATATATGAAATTATCTCAGTAAATACTCTTGAAGGATAAAGATTCTTTGTCAATTGAGAATTGAAATGAGGCCAATATGATGAACTGAACCTCTCATAATTGACTTCCTTTGTCCTTAGAATGGTTTGTAGCATAACCAATCTTGAACTTCACATTTGACAATTAGAAAGTTCTGGTACATTGAGGAATCTTTCAAAGTATGAGTTACTCGATGTTCTATCAAGCATCATTAAGAACTTATGGAAGGTTATGACAAGAGGATATGAATTGGGTGGAATATTGACAAAAGAATCTGGTATATTCTTGAATTGTATTTCTTCATCATCAATATAGTCCAAAATAGTGGAACTGTTTTCATCTGAAGATCATCCACTTCATGCAAAACTAGGAAAGTACAAGGTAAATATAGTCAGCTTATATTATCATTTATCATCATAAGCAGTTATGCACGTGCTTTTGTTAAATTAGTTAGTAAGTTGGTTAATCTGTTTAATCTTTTTCTAACTAATGCTTGCCACGTAAGAGCACTGGATTAGTCATTATGGCTCTCTGTTTTTCTACGTATAAAACAAAGGCTATTAGTCTCATAAATGTAACTTTATTTTTATCAATTCATGCAATAGAAAGCTCTTAGATTTTATTTTTCTTTCTTGTTCCTTTTACTTTCTTGCAAACCAAACACTTTAGTTTGTTTCAGTCTTCCTTTTTTTCAGCTTAGCACGCTTTGATTATGAGATCTTAAATTTATACTTACAAAAGTAATTGATATAGATGAAAAAGAAGAAGGTAGTTATTAATGGCCAACACAAAAAATCTATGGCCCATGAAAAGCATAAAAATGCATAAATTTTATAACATGGATCGGTAAGCAAACATTATAAGCAAATAATCTATGACCGAAACAGTTCGCACCTTTCGCATTCTACAATGCATATGCACGGGAATGTGGATTTAGAAAGATGGAGAATGGTGAATATGATCTTGCTGATTTTGTAATTGATCTTAATTTTCGACTCAGACGCGAAAGATATGGGGGTGATGAAATGGATTTTATATACATTGATGAGGTCCAAGATCTAACAATGAGTCAACCAGTAAATACTTGGTGAGAAATGTGGAAAAAACGAATTGTTTTTTCAGATGGGCTTTCGGTCTCTGGTGTGAACTGTTTTTCTGATTTCTGTAGTGCAAAGGGTGTGAACGGTTTATCCGGTTTCCCTGGTGGTGCGAAGGGTGAGAATGGTTTCTTAGGTTTCGGCGGCGTCGACAAAATTTGAAACAAAAGCACGAAGGAGGAAGAAACCCAAGCAGCTCTCAAAACGCACCGTTTGATTTACTGAAATTAATTTTGGCCGTGGAGATCAATTTTGAATGAAAACCCATTCCTTTTATTTTGCGCAAATTTTGACCAAACAGATCGAAAGCTCTCAAAACGCACCGTTTTGGACTCTGGGTGGTGCGCAAATGCGCCTTCTCCAGCATTCCTGTATATATACATATATATATACATATATATATATATATAAAACGCACACCTTTCTTATTGTCCAAAATAAAATATATAGAATATATTTTATTCTTTTAGAAAAAATAAAATTATCAATTCATAAATGTGTTTTTTTTTAAATTAAGAATTACAATATATTTAAAACTAAAAGGACGGAATCCAAGACTAAGAGTATTTTTAGTGATTTTTCTACAAGATCGACAAATACTGTAAATATGAAATTTGAAATCAATGCGAATAAAATAAAGAATTTTAATTTTCATTGTTTGCTTTAAATATTATAAATTTATAATGAAAATAAAACATAAAACATACATATTCTATTCCGCATAGTCATATGAATAGATTTATTTTTCAATTATTTTTTGGTTTTAGGCTTGCATTAGACACAAAAGAAACATTTTTTTTTTTTACAAAGAAATCAACCAAAAGCATCCAGCCTAGCAATGGTAGCAAGGTCTGATGGGATTGAATAAGAATTACTCATATCAAAAAACAACACAAAAGCTTTATGTAAAGAAATTTTGGCCATTCATAAAAAAAATAAAAAATAAAAAAATAAAAAAAATTGGCCTCAACATCAACAAGATTGTTAGATGATGGAGGATTCTAGCTGATATATTAAAGCAAATCTATTCTTAATTTTTGGATCACATCATACCGAGGATGTCAGCCAACAGGTTCTCTATCTCTTGTAATATCTTTGACAGCCGATTGGTCATCACAAGACAACACCAAAGCAAATATCAGAGGCCTAGTTTAAAGCTACAATTTCAGCAGCACAAGTGGGTAATGATCAATCGGATTGGTCAAACAGACTTAACTACATTGGTCCAGTCTAGTTCGATTATATGTCTATAATCGGTTGTAGTTGGTGTTTACTTTTAGAAAATGGAAGAATTCAATTTAGTAACCCGCTCTTTTGCGCCGAATCAGACCGAACCAGCTGAATATCTTTTATCCCTTCAGCCTTAACTCTCATCTTCCTCTCTTTTTCAAGAATATGCCCCTTCACTGAAATCGCTGACATCTGCCGTCTCTCTTACTATATCTCTCTCTCCTTCTCTAGACCTCTTGTTTCATTTCTCTCTCTCTCTCTCTCTAACACCACATTTTCCATTTCTCCCTCTCTAAACCTCTAACATTCAATCATTCACCATGGCATTTACCATCACGACATCACTAGGGTACCTTTGGTTTCATTTCTCTATCTACTTCGCTCATGTCATTGCTAGGTTTCTGATGTGTGCATAAACTTGCATGGAAGGGTATACGTGCATAGGACTTAGTCAGGTGTACATGCGTAGGACTTGGTCTAAGTTTGTTTGTTTCAGTTTTGTTATTCCTGGTCTTAGAGAAGTAGTTGGTTGTTATTTTGTTAATTTTAGTTTCCTATTCTTTTGCTTAGTGGAGTACTGCTTGTATTGAGGCTATTTAAGTTGGCCGAACTAGTTGAATAAGGGCCAATCAATAAACAATTTCCCTTCCTCTTACTGTCTTGCAATTCTTCTAAATTCTCCCATCATTTGGTATCAGAGCCACGTTAAGAATGGAGACCCAAAGCAAAACTAATGTGGAATTCTGAAACAATGTGAGTGAAACACTTTCTCGACATGATTCTCAATTAAGGCAGGTTAATAAAACACTGCAACAAGTCCTCATGGAAATCCAAGCCATGAAAGTGACGCAGAGTCCACGAGCTACTGCACCTTTGGACAACCCATTTGCTATGTGCGAATCTAGCAATCAACAATGCAACTACAACTATTCTCCACTCAAGCTGTCATTCCCACGCTTTGAAAGAAGCGATCCAATTGCATGGATTTTTAAAGCAAAGCATTTTTTTAACTACAATGAGATACCAGACGAACAGCAAGTAGCTCTTGCATCATTCCATTTTGATGGGTTGGCGCTCCAATGGTATTGGTGGTACATCAAATACCGCGGACCAATTGCTTGGACTGAAATCACTAAAGCCTTGCTGCATCGTTTCGGGCCTACAGATTTTGACGAACCCTTCAGAGGCACCAACACGCCTTTGACAAATGTCTACTGTCGAAATCTACCAGGAGCAATTCGAGAAACTTTCCTATCAAGTGGAAGGATTGCCTGAACCCTTTCTAATCGGTTGCTTTGTCGCTGGACTGAGGGACGAGATTCGATAGGATGTCAAGATCAAAAAACCGCGTACCTTGTCAAAAGCAATTGGAGTACCTCGGCTTATTAAGGAACGTAACTTCCTACAACAGAAACTCTCCACATCTAACAATAGGTCAGTACCTATTGCCACTTCTAATAGGGTCAGCTCCACTAATCCTAACTCAGGCATACTGGGACCACCGCCGAGACAACCATTGAATAACCAGGGAACGGCTGCATGTCGACTCTCTAATCAGGAAGCTTGGGAACGCCAGAAAAAGGGGTTATGTTACTACAGTGATGAGAAATTCATTTCTGGACACCGGTGTGTGAGACCACAACTTTTTATGATAGAAGATTCCGGGGAGACAACAATGGAGCCCACCGATCAGCAGGAAGGAACCGATGAGCTCACAAAAACCATATCAGAGATTTCCTTTCATGCTATAGCCGGCTCCAATTATCCACAAACCCTCCGAGTCAAGAGAATCTTGAAGAACAAGCCTATCAAGGTACTAATTGACAGTGGTAACTTTCATAACTTTATTGATCACACCGTAGTTTCACATTTTGGCCTGACCATGGAAAAGAGGAAGCAACTACAAGTAATGGTAGCAAATAAAGATAAAATTGACTACTTGGGACAGTGCAAGGCACTTTCAATGAACATCCAAAATTGTCAGGTTGTTGCCGATTACTACGTGCTCCCTGTAGCAGCTTGTCCAATAGTGTTGGGCATCCAATGGTTGGCAACTTTCGGTCTGGTTCAAACAGATTATTCACAGCTGTCCATGTCTTTTAAAAACAATGGGAACTTATATACCTTCCAGGGAATTCGACAACTTCCCATAGAGACCTTAACCGACCAGGATTGCCAAGGAAATCCAGTTGGAACAGGACTCTTCCTCCGAATCATTTCACTTAACCCAATCACAACTACCGCACCTTATCCCCCAGATTTGGGAAAGCTATTAACCTAATTCCAACCAATCTTTAAAACACCTTCAGCCTTACCACCAAAACGTGCTCAAGACCATCAGATTCCATTGCTAACAATGCCAAACCTGTAAACGTTCAGCCATACCGCTACCCATATTATCAAAAGTCTGAGACTGAAAAGATGGTACTCGAGATGCTAGAAGCTGGTCTCACCCGTCCAAGCAATAGCCCATTTTCATCGCCTGTTCTCCTAGTCAAGAAAGCAAGGGGGGATTTGAAGTTTTGCGTCGACTATCACGAGCTCAATACTGTCACCATTAAAGATAAGTATCCAATCCAGTAATCGATGAACTCCTTGATGAATTACATGGAGCCAAATTCTTTTCTAAGCTGGACCTTCGATCCAGATATCACCAAATCCGGGTTCATGAGGATGACATACCAAAGACAGCTTTTTGAACCCACGAAGGGCATTATGAATTCATTGTAATGCCTTTCGACCTGACAAACGCCCCTGCCACTTTCTAGAGTTTAATGAATGATTTGTTTAGGCCATACCTTTGAAGATTTATCCTGGTTTTTTTATGACATCTTGGTTTACTCCAAGACTTTGGAAGATCACATGCAACATCTCCACATAGTTCTATCAATTCTGGCATCTAATCAATTATTTGCTAAAGAAAGCAAGTGTATTTTTGTTGTTACCATAGTGGAGTACCTCAGCCATATCTTGTCTTAAAAGGGGGTTAGCGCCGATCCATCAAAAATCCAGACCGTCTGAGAATGGCCAGAACCAACAATGGTACGTGAAGTGCGGGGTTTTTTAGGATTGGCATGATATTACAGAAAATTCATCAAGCATTTTGGGACCATTGCTGCACCACTCAATCAGTTACTCTCCAAAATCGAGTTTCAATGGATTGAGGAATCAACGACTTCATTTAATGCTCTCAAGACAGCACTCACCACAACTCCGGTTTTGGCCCTTCTAGATTTCACCCAACCTTTCATTGTTGAATGTGATGCAAGTGTAAGAGGCATTGGTGCTATTCTTATGCAACACAACCGTCCCATTGCCTATTACAGTGAGGCATTAAAAGAAAAATCCTTAAGTTTGTCTACTTATGAAAAGAATATGATCGTCGTAGTCAAATCAGTTCGTAAATGGAAACCATACTTGCTCAGAAAATCCTTCACCGTCCGGACCGATAAGAAAAGTTTGAAGTATCTTCTTGAGCAGCGCATCACCACACCCGCGCAAGCCAGCTAGTTACCTAAACTTCTTGGTTACGATTATCATGTTGAGTACAAAAGAAGGCCAGAGAACAAAGTTGCTGACTCATTGTCCAGGTTAGAACTTTCTTTTATTTCAATTCACGACCTCAAACTGATTGGTGGAGACAACTACAATTGGAGTGTAGCCGAGACCCATTCTATGCCAACCTCGCTTCAGCCTCTAATGCTGTATTACGGGACGGGGTGTGGTTCTCAAAAGGCAAAGTACTATTGAACCACACATCACCGCTGGTTCGGCTGTTATTGGAAGAATGTCATTTCACTCCATCTACGGGACATTTCGGCTATCATAAAACCCTTTCCAGACTTTGTAATGATTTCTAATGGATGTGCATGTGACATTTAGTAAAAGACTTCATTCGGCAGTGCACGGTTTGTTAACAGAGTAAAACTGAATCCATGTCACCAGCTGGATTGCTGCAACCACTGTAAATTCCATACCAAATTTGGTGTGATGTTTCTATGGACTTTATTAAGGGGCTGCCATCTTCACAGGGATCCACGATAATTATGGTTGTTATTGACTGTCTTTCCAAATATGCACATTTTATCGCAATGTCCCATCCTCTTTCAGCTTTTTGTGTGGCTAAGACCTTTGTTGGTCACATTGTTAAACTTCATGGAATTCCAAAGTCTATAGTCTCCGACCGAGATAAAATCTTCACAAGCCACTTTGGGAAGGCTTTGTTCCAACTTCAAGGAACCAAGTTTTGCATGAGTTCTAGCTATCATCCCTAAAGTGACTACCAAACTAAAGTCACAAATCAAACTTTGGAGCAGTATTTACGATGTTATGCTGGAAGACAACCGTGATGATGGATAGAATGGTTACCCTGGGCAGAGTACATCTACAACACCACTGTCCACTCCTCTATAGGCATGAGTCCATTTGAGGCTGTCTATGGCATTAAGCCACCCTCTGCCATGTCTTATGTTCCAGGCACTTCTCAAGTTGCTGCCGTGGACACATTTTAACGTGAGTGTGATGAAATTCTCCGAGACCTCCATGCACATTTGCAACGTTCTAGGGACCGAATGAAAAGTGTGGCAGATAGGCATCGAAGGGGCATTTCTTTTGCTGTTGGGGATTTGGTTTATTTGAAGTTATAGCCTTATAGACAAACCTCAGTTCAATTCAGGGCTTCGGTCAAGCTGGCACCTCGGTTCTTTGGACCTTACAAAATCTTGGAGCGTATTGGAGCTGTTGCTTACCGTTTGGAGCTGCCTTCGGGAACACGCATCCATGATGTATTCCATGTTAGTCAGTTGCACAAGCACCATGGGCCTCTTCCTGCCAAATATATTCACTTACCTTCGATCAATGACGATGCGGTGTTCCAACCTCAACCCGAGGCTATTCTTGATCGCAAAGTGGTGCACAAAGGCCGTTATCATCCTCGACCAGAGGTCTTGGTGAAGTGGCGCGAAACTGGAAACGATGATGCCACTTGGGAGTCAGTTTGGAGATTCTCTAAGACTTACCCTGACTTTCTCCTTGAGGACAACGAGCTTTAAAGGGGGGAGAGTTGATGTGTGCATAAACCTGCATGGGAAAGGTATACGTGCATAGGACTTAGTTAGGTGTACATGCGTAGGACTTAGTCTAAGTTTGTTTGTTTCAGTTTTGTTATTCCTGGTCTTAAGGAAGGAGTTGGTTGTTATTTTGTTAATTTCAGTTTCCTATTGTTTTGCTTAGTGGAGTACTGCTTGTATTGAAGCTATTTAAGTTAGCCGAACTAGTTGAATAAGGGGCAATCAATAAACAATTTTCCTTCCTCTTACTGTCTTGCAATTTTCTAAATTCTCCCATCAATTTCACAGTAAAATATTTATCGAAGCGCGATCTTATATCTGGATCTCGTCGGCATTGATTCACCATCACCAGTGAAGATTTTATTTTTTTCTTTTTTGTGGCTTTGTTAGTTATTTTTCTTTTTTGTTTCTTTTCAATTATCTCCCTCTAAGATCCAAATCGATTGACAAAAGTCGACATTGACTTATTAATATCGATGTGGTTTTTACACCTGTTATATTGAATGCTCAGTTGGTTTCGGTTTCGGTTGACTTATTAAAATGACAAGTTCATTTTGGAAGATAGAACTAGAGTTGTCGCAAACAACCATATCCATGGATTTTTTTTGCTTTCCTTTAGCAAAAACAAATATATTAAGTGTTGTTTGGTAAAATTGTTATTTTTTTTAAATTTTTTTTTNAACAAATATATTAAGTGTTGTTTGGTAAAATTGTTATTTTTTTAAAATTTTTGTTTTTACTTTTATTATATATAATTTGCTTATATACAGTGTTAATTATTGGTAGTTGGATTTTGTTGAACAATTAAATTATCTATAAAAAACAAGAAGAAACAAATATAAACACCCAATTGAACACAATTTGAAATTGTGTTTTTTCCCTTCAAGTTTAGAATTGTCTAAAATGTGTAACAAACCATAACTACCATTAGCTAATACTTGATATAAGTAAATTATACAAAATTAGATATAAAAAATTAAAAATTATAAACTAAAAATTAATCATATTACAAAACAGCACTTTAATTGCACATTTTTTTGGACATATTTGTTCAGGGTATGTTTGGTACTAGGATTGCATTGGACTGAAATTATTTGTAAGTTTTGTATTATATTTAATTGTGTTGAAATGTATTTATGTTTAACATATATTATATTTGGTACAAAATTATATTCAAATTAATATACCAATATTATTATATTGAAATATTTTTATTTAACTTTTTAAATAAAATAATAAAGTACTCATAGGCTTGGCCCAATAGTAAAATTACTGAGAGTAACTTTTAAGTCAGAAGTTCAATTTTTCCTCGCTACAAACCCCAACCCTCCCCAGTTTGTAATAAATAAAATAATCAAATTTATATCTTATTTAAAAATATATGATTTTAATTAAATATAAAAATTAAAAATATTCATTTTATGTTCATAATAAAGTAATATTTTTGAAATTTTTATTAAATGAAATAAAGAGTTTTATTTTAATTTACTATGAAAGAAGATGATCTCTGTTTCTTTAAAAAATTAGTTGAAACAATTCAGATGAGTGATGGAAACAACTTGTTAACAAAAAAACATACTATTATCTTATGCAGATCAGCTAACTGGATGAATATATACAAATTGACTGATTGGAGAGGAGAAAGAAAACACAAATTTACACAAGCAGACCATATCTTTGGAGATGTAATGGTTGGATTAATTTCTCTGGTTTTGCTTCTTTGAGTGTATTAGTTAACACCGCATATTTGATATATATTACTCATACATCTTGACTTGTACAAAAAAATAAAAGCATTTATGTGTAACTGTTGTATATATAATATAGTGTAACATATGCGACTATACAATAAATTTGTTGTAAAGCTTTTAAATTTTATTTTATTATCATATAGCATGTTATATAATTATAAATAATTAAATTAATATAATATGTGATAAATAAAAATAATATAACAGTATGCAAATATTTTTCAAATAATTTGATATTAGAGTATCTAATCTGGATTTTCAAATATAAAATTATTATATTTTTTTATAATAAAATACACTACTTTATACACTCCAAAATAAAATCCCAAACATCTATAGGAGCAAAGCAAACGGTCATCTGCCAGGTGGTAAAATTATGACAATAAAATATTTTTGAAAAAATTAAAACTTTTTCCCTCAATTTTCTAAAATAAAACAAAACCGGTTTTCTTAAAACAGAAAAAGAAAAATACAGCATTTACCAAAAAAAATAAAAAGAAAAAGATAGCCAGTTGTTTTGCACTTTCGAGGCTGTCGTTTTCCCAGTTGTCAATGAAATTCAAAATTTGAAATTGAGCTGTCAAAGTTCTATCCGTTTGAAAATCACAACTCATTTCTACTAAATTCAAACAAATAGTAAAAACTCTCCCGCTTATTATTCTCTCTTTTTTCTCTCACTCAAAAAATAAAAAACCCCCAAAATACAACCGTTGGATGCCATCTTTTCTATAAAAGATCTCTCCGTCCCTACGTACACATCTCATTACCTTTTTTTTTCTCTTTATCTCTCTCTCTCTTTCTCTAACCCTCCTGTTTCCCTCAAAACCCTCTTCTTCTTTCTTTGTTCGCCGATTTCAATCCCAAAATGCGTGAGATTCTTCACATTCAGGGAGGCCAATGCGGCAACCAGATCGGAGCCAAGTTCTGGGAGGTTGTCTGTGCCGAGCATGGCATCGATTCCACCGGAAGGTACCAGGGAGACTCCGAGCTTCAGCTTGAGAGGATCAATGTCTACTACAACGAAGCCAGTTGTGGTAGGTTTGTTCCCAGGGCTGTTCTCATGGATCTTGAACCCGGTACCATGGACAGCGTTAGATCTGGAGCCTACGGTCAGATTTTCAGGCCGGACAATTTCGTTTTCGGTCAGTCTGGTGCCGGAAACAACTGGGCTAAGGGTCATTATACCGAAGGCGCGGAGCTGATTGATTCCGTTCTTGATGTGGTCAGGAAGGAGGCTGAGAACTGCGATTGCCTGCAAGGTGTTTGTTGAATTTACTCACCTATTTTGTTTTTATTTTATTTCTCTCTCTCTGTTTCTTTCTCCTTTTTCTGCGTTTGGTTGCTAAAGTTGGGGTTGTTTTGTTTTTTTAGGGTTTCAGGTTTGCCATTCTTTAGGAGGAGGAACTGGATCGGGAATGGGTACTCTATTGATTTCCAAAATCAGAGAGGAATACCCCGATCGGATGATGCTCACTTTCTCCGTCTTTCCTTCCCCGAAGGTTTCTGACACTGTCGTGGAGCCCTACAACGCAACCTTGTCGGTTCACCAGCTTGTTGAAAATGCAGATGAGTGCATGGTTCTTGATAATGAAGCTCTCTACGATATTTGCTTCCGCACCCTCAAGCTGACCACCCCAAGCTGTAATTCCTTTACTTCCCCATGATTTTGATTTTCTTTCTTTTAAATCTTTGGAATTTGGTCTCTGATTTTTGTTTGTTTTGCTGGGTCAGTTGGTGATTTGAACCACTTGATTTCTGCAACAATGTCCGGAGTCACCTGCTGTTTGAGATTCCCAGGACAGCTGAACTCTGATCTCCGAAAACTGGCTGTCAATCTCATCCCTTTCCCTCGTCTCCACTTTTTTATGGTGGGTTTTGCTCCACTCACCTCTAGGGGCTCTCAGCAGTACAGATCCTTGACTGTCCCGGAGCTTACCCAGCAAATGTGGGATTCCAAGAACATGATGTGTGCGGCTGACCCACGCCATGGGCGTTACCTCACAGCTTCTGCTATGTTCAGGGGCAAGATGAGCACCAAGGAAGTTGACGAGCAGATGATCAATATTCAGAACAAGAATTCCTCCTACTTTGTGGAATGGATTCCACACAACGTGAAGTCCACTGTCTGTGACATCCCTCCCACAGGCTTGAAAATGGCGTCCACATTCATAGGAAACTCAACTTCAATTCAGGAGATGTTCCGCCGGGTGAGCGAGCAGTTCACTGCCATGTTCAGGAGGAAGGCTTTCTTGCATTGGTATACAGGCGAAGGCATGGATGAGATGGAGTTCACCGAGGCAGAAAGCAACATGAATGATCTTGTTTCGGAGTATCAGCAGTACCAGGATGCTACAGCGGACGAGGAGGACTACTATGAGGAGGAAGAGGAGGAGGATGCTCAAGAAATGTGAAGTGTATTGAAAAAATATGGTGGCGGTTTGGTTGGCCAATGGATAAAAAATTACTGCAACTTCCAGTTGCCGGTCTCTGGCGATGGGTCGTTTCCGGTAGATGTAGGCCATAATTAGCAATGCAAACTTGTTTCTCATTTTGGTTCTTTGTTATGTACTTCATGGAGAATGAGACAATAGGATCATTGAAAGATGTTCCATTAATATTTTCATATTATATTTTTCTCAAGGGTTTGTTTTACTACTGTGAACATGCTTTACTAAAGACTAACTTAACATGCATGATTCTCCAAACTCATGGTAATTCAAATTTGCTGATGACGAAGCTTGATTTCATCTACTTCATTGTATGATTAAGAAATTAGCAGCTTGGAAATTACTCTGTAAACGCAAAAGAAAAAAAACCAAGCTTTTTTTAGTTTCTTTAAATGATTATCATTGTATGATTAAGAAATTTGCAGCTTGGAAATTACTCTGTAAACGCAAAAGAAAAAAAACCAAGCTTTTTTTAATTTCTTTAAATGATTAAGATTGCAGATGAAAACTGTTGTGTCATAGAGCCGAAAACAAATCGTTAGAAAATGCTGTTCTTTGTTTGTTTTGTTGGGTCAAGTCTTGGGTATTATTGCTGAAAACTAGGAAGGAAATTTTACTAAATTTTGGAGCTTTGGGGAGGCTATTGTTGACCTAGAGCTTGCTGAAACAAGAGCCGTAGAGGAAAAACTGGATGAACGCGCTATTTGCCAACTTTAGCGGTTAATCGGTGATGAAGAATCTAAATAATCCTCCTGCTTGAAGGGTAGCTAATGCTTTCTTCAAGAGGGCATTCGTAGTGTGTTTTACCCAAAACAATTAAATCTTCTTTTTTTCAAATTAAGAATTTCCTAATGCTTTCTTCAAGAGGGCATTCGTAGTGTGTTTTACCCAAAACAATTAAATCTTCTTTTTTTCAAATTAAGAATTTCTCGATCAAAGTCTTTGTTTATTACCCGTGCACGCTCGTACTCGCATGATTCTACGCTATTTTGACAAATATATTATGTTAATTCTATACTAACAAGTATAGTGTTACTATCACTTCAGTGGCTCATGTCAAGCACTAGTCATGGCTATCCATTTAGAGAATGAATATTTAGGTGGATGAGTTTGGTCATCTGTCATTGACAACATTCAAGACCGAAATAATAAAAATAATTACAAGTAGTTTCCGTAGCCAAAGAGTGTGTTTTCAATGGAAGAGTGGATTAAATCCTCCAAATACAATATTTCATTTCTTCAGTTCAAAGTGGAATCCAGGCACTCCAAATATTTGGAGAAATCTCTAACAAAACCTACTGCTTACATTTGCTTCACCAGATTACGAGTTACAACCAGTCAATGACACAACAAAACCTGAACATAAAAAAAAGTACAAAAAAACACTGATTTACAACTCAAGAACCATATAACAGATCTCAAGCATCCAAAACCTCTACTGCTTCCCATCTTTGATGGCTTTATCTACAACAACTTTCACCTTCTTGTACTCAAAACCCACAGGCTGCACAGCATACTCCTCCGGCACCACCGGACGCCGATTACCGAATATCGTCCACAAATACAAACCGATGAATGCCGCCAAGGCACCACAGGCAGCGCCAAAGATCATTGCCGCAAGAACTCTAATTAGACAGTCCTTCCTCTTCTGTACCCTCAAATGTTTTGAACTCTTAGCGAAGGCCTGAGGATCCAGTGGCTCAGAATGCATCCATTGGGGAATATGCCTCTCTTCAAAGCTCCAAGAGTAGAGCAAACTAGTCTGAGAAAAGTTCCAACTAGAAGCACTCAGACCCACAAATGCTTCCTCATCCTCCCACATTTTTGACAAGTCGATTGGGTACCATAGCAACGGATCAGAGGGCTTGGAATCCCCAATTTTACTCAATCTAACTTCTAATCGTTTCGAACCCGCTTCATAATCTATCCAAGCATGAGACTTATTCCCAGTATGAAGAGCCAAATTGATAGTTGAAGAATTGCTTACTTTAGCTGATACTAAACTACCCACATCAATTCCCACACGAACATTTACCAATTCATCATTCTTAGCATCCCTTAATGCATAAAATTTAACCGCAATAACCTTAAATTTGCTTTTTTCAAGTCCCAGAGAGAGCCCAAATGAACAATTACAGAACTTATTAACATCAAAAGCACTTGGAACCATAACGAAGGCCAAACCATCCCCATTGCCAGGAGAAACAAAGAACGAAAAGTATGTCGAAAACGAGACCAATTTCTGAGGTTTACCTTCAACAAGCTTGATGGGTTTCTTGTACATGACTCGACCAGCACTAGAACTCGATGAACTAGAAATTTGAACAGCATACCCACCATTAACAACCTTCGCATCCCCATAGAAAGCGATATTAGACTCCAATTTCGGATTTTTACCAAACTCTGCGAACGAAAACGAGGAATTTGAGTCTGCAGAAGAGGCTCTGGAGAAGAAGAAGAGGAAAATAGTGAAGACGGCGAAGTGCCTGGAAATGGACAAAGCGGCCATGGGTGGAAAATGGGTTTGAGCTGAATCTGAGTTCTGTGTGGAGGGGTGGGTCTCTAGGGTTTGTGGAGGTGCTCCATTTGAGGTCTAAAGGTGAATTTTTTATTTTTATTTTCCTCTAGGGTTTGGGAGCAGAAAGCGGAGGAAGAAAGTAAAGAATATTGGGGGGGTTGGATTGGAGGTTGTGAAAATTAAATACGTTTACTCGTTTCTGCAAACTCTCTGATTTACTTTGTTCCAGTGCTTGCTGACTAAGGGAATATAATAAAGCACTTTCTTGCTTCTATGCACTTTAACTTTACCGAAATTCTCATTTTAACCCCTTATTTTTCTGTATTTATAGAATCATCCTCCTACAATCCATGATGTGACTTTTTTAGGTAATGATACACTGGCTTTTTAAGCTATCAATTGTTCAAAAACAAAAACCCGCAAAGAATCCAAGGAATAGTCTTTATAAATATTACTACTCATTTTACTAAACAACATAAATGCATGTATTGTATAGGATGTGTTGCAAGGATGTTTGATTCTTTTTAAAGTTGACTATATTTGCGGGTATATGTTGGATTTTTTTACCGGTTTAATCTTGAGTAATTTTGAGTATATATTCTGGAGTAGGGAGATTTTAACTCATGATTATTGTTCGAGAAATATTGAATTTAACACTGAATTGTTATGGAAGGAATAAATATAGGTATGTGGGTAATTATGATTCCAACTGAAATGTTTGTCATTGAAAGAGGTTATTGGTTGAACTTTTGAGAGTGGCAAGTTGTCTTTCATGTTGATATTGAGTCTTGGATATGTCCGATACTTAGCTAAACCCTTGCATGTTTGTTGTTTCTAGAATTCAGTGTTGTGTGTGCCTGAATCTTCTTCGTCATGTTGCGTCCAAAATATATGGTGAAACTCTAATACTGTTCTAAGGATTTATTCCCAATGATTTTAAGAAACTATATTAACCTAAATTTGGGCCTATAGTTCAATCTATTAGGGTTGGGAGTTGGTTTCCTGAAAAAATTAGAAGACGTAAAAGTCTGAGATATTATATATTTCACATTAGAATATTGAAGTAAAAATCATGCATTCAAAATCTTNTATGTCCGATACTTAGCTAAACCCTTGCATGTTTGTTGTTTCTAGAATTCAGTGTTGTGTGTGCCTGAATCTTCTTCGTCATGTTGCGTCCAAAATATATGGTGAAACTCTAATACTGTTCTAAGGATTTATTCCCAATGAATTTTAAGAAACTATATTAACCTAAATTTGGGCCTATAGTTCAATCTATTAGAGTTGGGAGTTGGTTTCCTGAAAAAATTAGAAGACGTAAAAGTATGAGATATTATATATTTCACATTAGGATATTAAAGTAAAAATCATGCATTCAAAATCTTAGAAATATAAATTTGTTTCTAGCTTCCTAAATACTTTTTGACTTGAGTGTTAGAGTATATTAAACTGGTACTATACCGGTGCTACAAGACTTTCACATCTTTATTATTTACACATGTAAGATATTGATCATCGATGGAGCCAAATTATACCACTACAATAGTTTTTTTTTTTCAATGAATATAGAAGTTTTCTAATAACGTTTGGACAGAATTGTTTGTTTATCACAAACTTCAGTAATTGTGTAGACAAAATTACTGCTATCCATCCATCAATGAAACGATTGATCCTCAATACCACTAATGCCCACCAAATCAATTGGTAGTAAATTTCTTACCAACTAGATTACAATCATTAATGATGATACAGATATATACGCGTTTAGATTGAATTCAAGATATGAGCTTAGTTACAAGATGGTAACTAGAAGTGGTTGGTAATAATGTGAAAATAAGCAAAGTAAAGGTGGGTATTGAAAAAAAAATCAAAAAAAAAAGAAAGAAAAAGAAGAAGAGGAATTTGGAGTTGTGAAAAAGGGTTTGAAAGAGAACAATGATAGGGTGAGTATGCAAATGAGTATATACACTATTTGCTTCTTTCTTTTTTTTTTTTTGGGGCTTTAGAGAGCCAGTTGTGCACATTAGGTAGCCAGTCTAAACTCTTTTTATCGTTTCTATGCCTCACATCTTTTTCACCTTTTGTTTTTGCTTTCATTTTTTTGCTATATTTTTTTAATTTTCGTTATGTGGAAAGGGTTTGGATTGAGGCCACGAGAGAGAGAGAGAGAGAGAGGGAGAGAGATAATAGAGAAAGAATGATTCGGTAAAGAGTGAGGTGGTCCATTCACTTGCTTGCCCACCAAGTGTTCGATAAACACCAAACAGAAAGTTGTTGTGTACCGTGCCTGCTTTAAAAGCAATACCCAAACAAACAAAATAAAAACCAATGCCCGCGTGCATCTCGGTAACATAATAATACCTTGTCATTGTAATAAATGTAAACAATAAATAGTATATAAGAATTATTTTTCATTGATAAAAATATTTCAGTCTAGGGTCACACAGAAACTTCAATTTGTCGCACTCTTTTTCACATAGTTTGGAATATAGAATCCATTTTTAAAAANAAAAATAAAAATAAAAATATTTGTTAACGATTTTGGATAACAATCGATACCTAAATGTGCCACCTTCAAAGTATAAATTTTTTTTTAAAAAATAATAGTAAAAGTAATGCGCGAATATGAAATTAACAAACAATTGTGTTTAAAAATAGAGAACTAATTTCTAATGAATTTTTTTATTGCCTTAACAGTTAAAATGACTTTACAAATAAAATTCGAATAAAATAATGATAAAAAGACTAAACAAAATTAAAGTTTAATAATTCTGAAAGCCTAAAAAATTTTAGAAACTTGAAAGCTTAAACATTGATTTCTGTAGAGAGAATCTGATTATTTGCTTGAGAAGTTGAATGTCTGTGTGTGTAGAGAGAGACTGTACATTTCATCAACAAAGAAGAATTTAGATATTGTTAAGAAGCTATGATCTTACTTGACCTACAATTCTTTAAAAACTTGTTAAAAAATTTAGAAATTGCTTTTAAATGCATCATGCTAAAAGTGTAAAAATTTAGATATCATCGTAGTATGGATAATATGTTATAATAGATAATTTATAAGTAGATAGTCAATGAATATTTTATAGAACACACATATTGTATTTTATAAGTTATTAAATTTATATAGCACGTGATTAATAAAAAAATTAAAAATAGTATTTTTTTTAATATAAATGAATCATTTATTGCAATATAGGTGGTAAAAATATAATCCATAATATTCACTATCTCATTTGGCAAAGGTTTGAAAATATAAAAGTTTGGAATTCCCAAAAACATTAAACATCATTGCGAGTCTAATTTATGAATTTTATGATTGGTCGAGTGGGAGAGAAGATTGAATAGTAATGTCATAATCGAGCAAATTTCTTGTATTTCTCAAAATACCAATTTTCTTCTCTAATATACATGTAAAATCTATGATGTGGATCGAGCATAATCAAGTGGACTCATTTACTGGATTTCGATATTTCCAATAATATGATTTGACACATTGTTTAAATTATAGTAATGAGGCCCATTGAAATCACTCTCTCTTTATTCTTTGATGGACCCATTAGACCAAAAAAACATGATTTTTCTTTCTCAGTGGAACCCTATTAGAATTTGGACTCATCTCTATTTTTATATATTATTATTTATATTTATATTATTATTTTGTGTGGGTTATAAATATGAGATGATATCCATTGTTTTAAATATACATATTATTTTTAACCTAATGAAAAAGAGCAGAGGGTTGGTTTCATAGTGATCTCTATAACATGTTTATTGTTTTGTAGGCTCTATATCAATTAGGAATTAATGGCAAACTATGGTGAACGGTATGTTGATACGTGCTATTGAATAACATGAGATCTGAATGAGATAATAATTTATTCGTTGCATTTATGTATCTTATCTCATAATATGTTTATTTAATTTCAACATTGGTATCTGAGCCAGGTTCATGTATATTCAATTGGCCGTAGTTAAACCGATTGTGTTTTTTGATAATTAATAATTGTTGATTGAACATTTTAGATTGAATCTTATTCTTGCTATTGCTGATTGATGTTTTACGACTAGTTTGATGGCTTAAGATTGTGTTATTTTGATGCTCAATTTGTTCTTGAATTTTTTTAGAATTTTTCCGATTGTGTTGATTCGGATCCGATTTGAAGTTTGAGTTTTAACTTGAAATTGTTGTTTGGGTTTTGTTATATGGTCAACATTGAACCTATTTGATGCCTTTAATTGATTATTTTCGGATTGATTGCATGAGAAATCAAAAATCAATTTTGAATATGGTCAAACAAGGGTTTTTCTCTTGGGTATTTGTATTCCAGCCACAATCAGCCAAATTAACACTTCAGATAGTTTGGAAATTGAACGAGGATCAAAACCCCGCAAATGGTGACGAAAATGGAGGCCGAACGAGTGCAAACCAACCGGGTTTGTGAAGCAGATCGCCGTACCTGCGGGTCTGCAAACCGGGTCGAACTCGACCCGACTGGAGGTTAAAGAAGGATGACGTCAGCGTGAGGGTTGCTGACGTCATCATACGGTTTCCAAAATAAAAATAAAAAACCCTTTTTTGTTTTATTTTACATTATGGTTTTAAATGGCCAAAAAAAAATTTTTCCAACTTAATTTATTTGTTAAAAATGACTTTTATTATATTACTTTATTGAAGATATTGTCATTTTCTATGGTTTTATGTTTAAATTTTGACATAGTAGTGCGGAATGTTCAAATTTTTACCTGTCGTAATGTTTGACATGTCCAAACTATGAAATTGTCATATATATTTTTATACAAAATTATATTTTAGTGGGCAAAATATTTTTCTCAATTTATTTTATTTTATTTTATTAAAATAGTCTTTTATAAAGGTAATTTTAATTGCATGCCTTTGATTGGATTTTGTGTCAATTTTTTGACATAGTAGTGAAGAATGATCAAATTCTTCTGTCGCCATATTTGACATGACTAAACTATGAAATTGTTGTGAAATTTAATACTTATTTTATGAAATATGTTTTGTCCTTATCATAAAATTGTTAAAAAAAAAAATTGGCATAGTAATATATAATGTTAAGTAGTTGCCTGTTGTGAGACTTAGCTTGTCTATATCAGGAAATTGTCAATGTAGTAATGTTTAAATAAATTTAACATAGTGGTCTAAGATGTTTAAGTTCTTGCCTGTCATGAAACTTAACTTGCCTATATCATGAAATTGTCAATGTATTTTTCTCCCAAATGAATTGATACTAAGGTCCATACGGGTACTTAAGTCATCCTGTCGGTAGCTGAATTATTTGGTAGGATGCTTAGATTGGTTAA
>QANX01006496.1:0-37237 GCA_003254975.1 Ochetophila trinervis
ATATGCAGTGCATATAACATTTAACAAAAAAAAATTTAACTATGTTAGAATGGAACACTGTTATTGTAAAAGTTTTAATAATTCAAAAAATATCAATAGTAAATACAAAAAGTAATTTACAAACCTGTCCAAAATTAGCTTAGATAATAAAAACACTTTAATTTATGAAGGAAATAAATAAAACGGGTCAAGTATCCAAGTGCTGCAGCTATCATCATTTTGAATGCATGGATACTAAAATGATTCATGTGAACAAAAATGTTAACAAATTGGGGATATATATAAATGGGTGGTATAGCTCATCATTCAGAAAGCGACAGTCAATTGTAGCCGTCTGATGCATATAATCATACGTTTAATGTGTTTAATTATACACATCGGACGGTTGCAATGAATTATTATTTTCTGAATAATAAGCGATGTAGTCTATATTAGCAAAATCGTATATATAAACATTTCTTATCCTTAAACATCGTTTTTCTTCAAAGCGCGTTAATTGGTGGCTAAGGAAGAACTGAAAATTAATGAAAACTACCTAACTACGTAGTCTTTTAAATTAGTTTGTTTGTTACAAGAATAAATTAATTAAAATTCTGTTGAAATTGGTGTTGGCTGATACCTCCTAAGTTATGGATGAAAAAATCTATAATTTTTACAAAAATTTTACAAAATTATGGAAATGATATTTGATTTTCAAAAAATTACGAATATAATTTTTATAATTTTCGTTGAAATTTTTGATATTTTTACGATATTTCTGTTCAAATTTTCATATTAATTATTTTACAATTCAATCAAATTTTTTATAATTTTCATAGAAATTTATGAAATACACATAGAAATTTCTAAAATATCCGTGGAATTTCTATAGAAATAAATATTCATTAATTTTAAAAAAATTATGGATTTTTTTAAAATATAAATTAAAATATTTCTAATTATTATAAAATTTTAAAATTATATACTTTCAAAGTATAAAATTTATCATTTAATAATCATATTATTGTTACTGTCAACTAGTACTATAGGTCCATTAATTATGAAAAACATTATCTCTGCTCAATGTTAGTTCAATTTTTATAGTTAAGTTAATAAAGTATTTAATAAATAAGCATATCATTAAGTTTGATTAAAAATTTCATTATTTTCCTATAAATTTATGTTATTTGTTTTAAATTTTTATCGATATCGATATTTTTATCGATATTACCGTACTTTTAACTTTCAATATTTTTATCGATACCAATTTTTTCATCTTTACTCCCAACAATCCTCCAATACAATTTATGAAACAAACTTATAGATATGAAGTTAGATTTTATGACATGCCAATCAAATTTTAAAATATCACCTGTTAGATTATCTAAAATGGAAGATTCCAATTACTTACAGAAAATGGATGAGATTGATTTGTATGATTCAAACTAGATATTCTATGTTTTACAATTCTAACCCATTTGGTCAGCTAGTTGAATAATAAGTACACGGGTCATATAGTTTATTGATTCAATAAATACATACTGAAATGCAATTTATAAGTTTAATATTTTATAAAAAAGAAAAAGAAGTTTAAATATATCCAGTATAATTNTAAATATATCCAGTTTAATTCTTTTATAAAAGTTCTCAAATCACCCTGTTAAAAAAACGTACCTGGTTAATTAGTTTGGAAAACAAACTTTCTTCCTCATTTTAGAATTGTGAAAAGAAAGAATATTAATTGGCTCTGAATTTATCACCATGAATTTATCACCAATCTCAAGCAAATGGAAAATAAATATTTACAGCATGGTGTGTGATTTAGATCCACAAGGTAACAATAAGTCAAAAGACGCTTGAGTATTATAATTAATATTTTTTTAATTATAAAGTTTATTTGAAATATCTGAGATGGATAATCTGTATGGTAAGGAGTTTATGCCAGTATCTTTCAGCTTTAATACACTGTTCCAATTCACATTTAATAAATTTTACCATCTTAATTATTTTGACAAAATAAGTAATTTGGTCTGGATTTGGATTTTGGAGGTTAGAAAATAAAGCAATTAGGTGGGTATCTTGAGCAATTTGCATGCTACTTTACGGCATTTGTAATTGATCAGTTTGGTGTCGGTGGACAAGTAATTGGTATATGTATGCGCTGCCTAATTTGTAGTATGCGAAGCCAATAATTGGTCAATTCTCATGCAGTAATGTACACATAGAATGTTCAACAACCTAATCATCTTTTGGAAGTTATCCAGCAAAAAAAAAAAAAAATCATCTTTTGGAAGTTGTAGGCTGTCCTCTCATATTATATATCATGTCCAAAAGCAATCTAAAGTCCAGGTTTATGCTCCCAACGTGGAAATTTTTACTATTCACCCAAAAAAAAAAAATGGAAATTTTTACTAGTCTCTTACCAACCCATTTAACTCATCGAAGGCTCTTGTTTCTCTCTTTCCAAAATAACTTAATCATTTAGGAACCGTTTGTTAATGCATTTATTTTAATTTTTATTTATAATTTTTAGTTTATAATTTATAATATATACTTTTATTAAAAGAAAAAAATAATAATTATTTTTTTAATTTTTTATGAAAAAAATTATTATTGTTGGTAATCATTTTTATTTTATTTTATTTTAAACTTTATAAATAAATTTAAACAAATTATTCTATTAATGTTGAACACCGAATATTAGTAATATTCGATTAATATTCCGACCCTAATCANTCTTTTCTACGCTACGAGATTGATTCTCTTATGAAATTTCGAGTTTGATCGAGGGCGGTAGACTTATCTTCTCCCCAATATGAGATAGGTTGCAGCTATAGTCAGAACTCCAACTGAGCCAATTCAATTGCGTAATTATGACCTGAGGTAGCGAACGAGACAGCAAATGGATGGAAATTCTCCACTTAATGGCTGCCGCTTCTAGCTCTGGCGCTCTTAATCTCGTTGGTAGGATTCTTACTTGCTGGTCCTGCCCTTTTCTTTCTTGCTTAATGGCATCCCTTGCTTAGTTTTGCAAGCTCCTTCCGCTCTGTCATACCGCTCTTCTATCTCTTTCATTGGCGCAATCTTCTTTGAATTCAATAAATAAATGCGATTTACTTTTATGAAAGATATCTCCTCCCTTAAATCTAATCAGTATATTACTTATGAGTAAGGCACTCTCCGAAAGGAAGGAAGGTAAACAGGGGTTCACGGCAGGCGCAATAGAAAGGCAGTTGGAGGCAGGCGATAGGCTTAGATCAGATGCAAGCTCAGTCTCAATATGCGCATTAGAGAAGGGGGGTTGGCGCTTCGGTCAAGAGGCGTCCCACCTTCCTGTCTTGACTGGTAGGCACAATCGCTTGAGTCTAGTTCTTGAGCGAAGGAATCGCTTTCAATGACAATTTCTCTTTAGCAATCAGCCATCAGCCCTCTTCAAGCTGTCGAATATAGATAGGAGATCCACTTCAAGTTCAAGGCTGGCAGCAAGCGTAAGTGCAATCGCAATCCCTATGAATTTCATTAATAAATATCTCTCCGGCCCTCTAGCACTCTGTTATGGCGCAATCACTGACTCTAGTTCTGGAGTTCTAGGTCCTCTAGCTATTAGTGCTGGTAGCTCTCCTTCTGGTAATGCATTATAGGCTGTCTTCCTTCCACCTCTCTCTATCGCCCTTCCTTCTTTTAGCAGCTCATCTCGAATCTAGAATGTTTAGCGAATCGATCGTAATTGGTCTGACCGCTCAAGGCTTATCTCTCTATTCCCGGTCTCCGGTCATTGGTAGAAAGCCTGTCCATTTTTTTTTCTCTCCTCTCCCACCTCTCCAGCTTGGGAATACTTCTTTGGCTATATATCTGTAGTCACAATGCCAGTTCAAGCTGTCTTCTGGATAGAGCAAGAAAAAGTATGCGCAAGTGCAGTAGTTCAAGGCAGGCAGGTAAGGGCAGGTAGTAAAGGCAAGCGCATAGGCAGGGGATAGGCATTCAAATCACTATCTTCAAATAGCGTATATAAGAGAAAGAGTGGCTCGTGCATCTTTTCTTCTTTTAGACAAACAAGTCTAGTAGGCAAAGGAATTGTTATAGCAAGCATGGGCTAGCNTTATTATTATTATTATTATCTTTTGGTAAAAGTGCTCACTGTCATTCATTGTCTACTGAAAACGACCAATTCGACTGATCATCACGGAAAAATAAAATACCAATAAATAAGGAGTAGCTACTTTTTTTTTTTTTGGTGAAAACCTTCAAATAACGTGGGAAGCAATTGCTTTTTAATGTTAGAAATTAGAACAGACTTACTTTTTTCTTTTTCTTCTTCCTTATTTTTTATTTTGACTCATTGGAAATTTTAGGGCTGGTGGGTGATAACGTTTCTACTTGGTAAGCGGACCTGTAAAATTTAGCTAGCCAATTGCCCTTTAGCCAATTGCCATTAGTCTATTACAATTTACAAGAGTATACATCGATTTCCCTTTCTCAGTCCATATATATGTATATGTGCTATATGGTGGTGGATGATCCTGAGGGAAAGTGTAGGTCCTACATTTTTTATTAAATTTTTTTGTACGGCTGTCAACTATATATGCTCATGTTTTATTTAATTATCTATATTCAATACGTGATCAACATCAAACTCAAAAAAATTATTATTTCTCTTTTTTTTTCCCCTCTTTCTCCTTCTATCTCTTATTTTATTTCTCTATCTACATGAAAAAAAATGAAAAACAAATAAAAATGTAAAAATGTAATAATTAAAACAAATAAACAAGATCATTATTCATGTAAAATTGTAAAATTTAGCAAAAATTCTATTGCAAAAGCATTAGAGAGAAGTGAGCATTCAAATATATCTCCAATATTTTTTTTGGTTATGTTAACAACATAGAAAATTTTAAATATAAATTATATGCGCATAGAATAATATAAATAGAGAGAAACTTTTATTATTTATAGGATATGAGTTTCAATAGTATTATTAATAGAATTTTGAAAAGAAAGATGAAAACAAAAAAATCTAAAAACAAAAAGGAAAAATTACTGCAGGCCGTCCCCTTCCTCAGGAGGTTTCCACCCCTCTTTTACTTAGAAAGGGGGACGGACTGCACTTTTTTTTTTTTAAGAAAAAAAAATTTCTTCTTTTTGCTTAATACAATGAAGTAACCAAAATTAATAAAAATATATTTCAACTTTGGAAGCAATTAGCAACAAAATTTTAAAAAATTATAGTCACTTTGTTTTGATAGATTGGATATTGTATTAACTGTTTACACTTTCAAATACTTCTTTTTTATTTTATTTCTTCTGTTTCTACCAGCCACATGGATACCTCTCGCATGTTTTCTTCATTTGATGTTTGTTTCGTGGGAGAGAGAGAGAAAAAGAGAAAGAAAATATAAAAGAGGGAGACAATGAAAGAAAAAGATAAGAAATAGAAAAAGAGAGAAAGAAAAAAAGAAAAAAAGAATTGATAAAATAGATATAAATTCAGAGACATGGATAGTTAAAAAAAACAGTGGCATAAAAAGTTAGACTCCAGGGTATATACCCATACAAAGATCCTTTTTACTAATCCAAAAAGGAATTTAAATACCACAACTAGGCACGCAGTTGTACTCCATTTGAGTGTATGGACCTAGCACATTCATTGATGTCCACTTGGTGGTTTTTGACAAGGCCGTGACTCGTAGATCGAGTCCATAAAGCAGAGTCTCTTTGGACACCTGCCTTTTCTGGCCTAGAAAGAGGCAAAACCAAGAACTTCATGTCTAGTTTTATTACTGTAATGCTAAGCGTATCTGGAGTGGATTGGTTTGGACAATTTTTTGTTATTTACGGGATTTACTATGCTGGCCCAAAAAAAAATTGTCCTCTTTTTTCAATTAATTACAACGATTGGCGCGTATCTTAGCTGGTAAGGATATGAAATATGATATTCTGCTATTGGACAGTATAGCAACTATGCATTTAAATTATAATGAGCCACACAGAAATCTATGGATAGAGACGAAGCAGTCATTAAAAATCTTCAGAAGTGGCAGTCACCGAAAAAAGGAATATATAACATTAATGTGGATTGGACTAACATCTATTAAATCTCGTTCAGAAACAATTACGGAAAAGTTATGGTTGCTATATCAAATTTGGTTTTGAATTGTGCTTTGCAGCGGGAATTGCAGGTGGGATTAAAGAGTGACTCCAAAGTTGCTGTGGATCTTTTAGTAATTTCAATGGATGATAATTTGTGTCCAGATTGATTCCTAGTGGAGGATATTCAAGGAAAGTTGAGGTGTTCTCCTAATTTAAGTAGTTTATTTTGTTTTGTTTTTGTTGTGTGATAGAGATGCAAATAAAATTGCACATGAACTTGCAAGACATGCAGTTTTTAGTGATTACGCAGAAATTTGAATGTAGGAAGGACCATCTTGGTTTCATCCTTTAATACAGGTTGAAAGTTGTTCTTATATATTTTATCTTCATAAAAGTTTGTTTTCGTTAAAAAAATTAAAAACAAAAGAATCTCGACGCTGTCAAGCTTGTTTCTCTCTTAATCATATACTTTGATTGGGCTTGGACCTATAAACTGGGATGAGTTCCTTGGAGGCTATGAATTATAGTCTCCCCCAACACATTGGAGAAATAGTAAATTATTATTACTGTAATAAAAATAATACCGTTTGCGATTTGAAACTTCTTAGTTTTGCTATTTATCATATGAAATTTTTTAAATTGAAATATTTAATTTAATTTTATATTTTAATACTAAATTTATAATAAAATTAATTGAACTTTTAATATTACCATTTAAATGCCAAGTAATATATAAGCTTTATTGGATAATATTTTTTTTTCCTTTCATAGCTTTATAAAAAAAAATGCTAGTTACATAGTTTCACTTTCCTTTTTCTTTCTTTACTGATAAACTTAATTTTATAATTTCAAAATTAGAGATGGATAATTCTTCAAAAAAAATATAGTTATCAATGATCACTAATGATAGTTTTTACATTATGTTTTAAAGGTCTAATGATTAAATCTCCCTCTCAAATTTATTAAAAAAATGATATATTTATCATTCTTTAGTGATAAACAAAACAAAATTATAATTAAAAAAAATTGAAAACAAAAAAAAATCATATAACTTATATTTATCAAAAAAATGATAGAGTTATCATCCTTTCATATAAAACAGAACAAATCGATAAATTTGTTTAAATACTTTTGAAAACAACAAAAATCATATAATTAGACTTATTATGCTATTTTTTTAAGGTTAACCTAGTGACAATGCTTATATTCCACCATATCATATGTGACGTTTTAGGTTTCAGTAATCCTGATGATGATGATGATAATAATAATAATAATAAATAATTACTATGCACAGCCTACTACTAATAATAATAATTAAATTTGCTTGTATTTAGAAATTTTATTAATTAAAAGTTCCAATATGTTTTTAAAAAAAGTACCAATATGAGAGATTTTTTATTAATATTATAGAAAAATCAAATTTTATTCAAAAAATTCAAAAAAAAATTCCATTAAGAAAATACGAAACAAAACTCTTTTTTTTTTTTAGAATAAAAAGATATCGCAAAAATAAAACCCAAAAACAATAAAACATGTAATATTTTTTCTTAATGTGTCGGCAAGGTCAGGGAATTACAATCACAGAACGCAGGGATAGATCAGAACCGTTGATCTGGGGGGGAAAAAGAGCATCCAAACCGTACGATGAAAGCGACAATTGGAAGGAAACCGAGGCAGCATCATACACGTAGTCAAAATCCGGATGCTGTTTATTACTTCTGAGTTTAGACTAAACCCCAAAAAGAATAAAAGAATAAAAAAAAATTCAGTAAAACTTTGAAACTTCTAGAGAGTTTTGAGGTATCTCCTAAAATTAGACTTTTGGAATTGGAGGTGGGGTTGGTGGAGGCGTAGACCTCTGAGCTTTTGGTTTCGTTTCGGTTCATCAATTTCGTCTATCACGATAGAGGTACAGACTTCCACATTTTCTGTCTTGGAATCCCTAATTTTGTTCATTGTAGTTTTTGAATCTCTTTGATTTCTCTCCGACTTTTACAGTTTCTTCATTTTGTGTGTATATATCTAATTTGTAGGTATATGTTTATTATGTATTACAATTTGTATCTTGTTTTTGTTCATTTTTACGGTTTTGTTTCTCCTCGAAAGGCTATTTGATATTTCTTTCTGTTTGTTATCATTTTTGTTGATTTGATCTGTACGATATTATCAAACTTTTAATCTGACGGGAAAAAATCTATGAAAATCAGCGACTTTCATTTGATGGGTTTGGAATAGAAATTTGGTACGTCGTCATTCTGGAATTGATCCTTTTATGCCTGTAATTCCGGTTGCCCCTCTTGGAGAATCCAAATTTTTCCTCGTGAGAAAATTTTTTTTTCCCTGTAAATTTTCATTTCTATTAGCAGTAACATGGGCAATTTAGTTACATTTTTTGTTGGGTATATGTATATAAAGATATATATTGCTGTATTATTGATCTAGGATTTTTTAATTACAGGTAATTGGATTTTGTAAACCTTCTGGGGGGTTTCAAACATGGAAAGTGGGTTTGGGGAATCAACGAGTGTGCCACCCCAAAGCCCTTCTTGTTCTGGCAATAGTGCAAATGACGCAGGCAATTTCGAATGCAATATTTGCTTCGAACTAGCTCAAGACCCTATTGTAACTCTTTGCGGCCATCTCTTTTGCTGGCCTTGTCTATACAGATGGCTCCACCATCACTCACATTCCCAGGAATGCCCAGTTTGTAAGGCCATTGTAGAGGAGGAGAAATTGGTGCCTCTCTATGGCAGAGGCAAAATGCAAGCTGACCCAAGATCGAAAACGTATCATGGTATTAATGTTCCTAATCGCCCAGCAGGGCAGAGGCCTGAAACTGCTCCTCCACCGGAAGCAAATCAGTTCCCAAATTATGGTTTTGGGTTCATGGGAGGGTTTGTACCCATGGCAACTGCCAGGATTGGTAACTTCACCTTCGCTACTGCTTTTGGTGGTTTGTTACCCTCTCTGCTTAATATTCAGTTCCATGGGTTCCCTGATGCTACTGTCTATGGGACGACCTCCGGTCTCCCTTACAGATTCAATTCGTTTCACGGCAGCGATGCTCATGGGTTCCCTCACCCAGCAAATAGAGGACAGCAGGCTGATAATGTTTTGAAGAACCTTCTTTTGTTGATTGGTGTTTTTGTGATCCTTGCGCTGATATGTTGGTAGAGTTGATCTTCCATTTGAACTTAAAGCAAGAGATGGTTGTTTAGATTTTGCGACTCGTTGTCCCTGTATATACATTAGCTGATTTGGTGTTTACTTTTAAGCTTGAAAATGCTGCCAATATGGGGTTTTTTTTTTTTTTTTTCAATTGTGTGATGAACATTTGCTAGAACTCATGTTTTTCATAATAAATGACTTGTTAAATCTCTCTCTCTTTTCCCCTTATGGGCCTGTGAATTTCTGATTTCTTTTCTTTTAGTGTCTAGTATGTGTTGAAGATTTTCTCTTTTAAACTTTGGCTTACCTTGTAAATGAAAAAAGGAATACTTATGATCCCTTGCTGAAGGGGTTTTTGGACTTTGACTTGCGTGCATAATATATTTGGCATGGGAATGTTTTTTTATTTTATTATTATTACAATTTGGGGAGTAGGATTTTCATACATTGAGGTTTCAAATCTGGATTTGAAAGTGTATTTGAAGTGTTTTATCATCAGGTGTATTATCGAGTTTTATAAATTGTTCTTGTCAAACAAATGAGCAGAATTTTATTTTATTATTATCGAGTTTTAGAAATAGCACCTTTTCAGTTAAATCTTTTTAATCCCCATGGTGGGGAAAAATATGGAAGAGCAAGATTCATGAACGACAAAAGTTTCTCATTTGGAAGATTGCTCACAAGGGCAGGGCCTCAGTTTGAAACAAAATCTGGTTAGAAGAGGAATAACTGCGGAAGACAACAAATGCATACATGGTTGCTGTCATGAGGAAGATGATGCTCATGTTTTTTTCAAATGCCATTTTGCAAGGGGTTTGTGGTTCATCTCACCGTGGGGAATCCGTTGGAAGGAACAACCAAACCAAGATATTAATGATTTTCTGGTTTAGATTTGGAGTTTAGATATTCTTGGGAATGTGACACATCAGGAGCGTGAGGATTTCATACTTTATAGTGCAACTATCATTGACTAGCTTTGGTGGATAAGAAATGAAGCTCTTCACAATGAGTCTCACATATCTTTAGATGTTTCAATCCGGAATGTGAAAAGTAGATTTGAAGAATTTAAACAAGCTCTCACAGTTTGGGAGAGAGGAGGTTTGAGGAAGATATGAGCACTGGCTGGCACCCCCCCAGGGGTATCATCAAGTTAAAGTCTGATGTGGCTGCAAGGGGAAAGAATAGTTTCCTCGGCATGTGGCTAGGAATGAGGAAGGGAATGTTATTGAAGCTCATGTTTTTAAGACCTGTATTCACGACCCGATGATTGCTGAAATTATGGCTGTGAAGAAAGCGATCTTGGTAAGTGAGGGCAGTGGCTGGAGGAATATCATATGTGAATCAGATGCAAAAACAGTTATACATTGCTTGAATGGAGGAAACTCGGAAGATTTGCATTGGTCTATGGAACCAGAAGAAAGTTTTCAATCTTTGCAATTGTTTTGATAATATTAGTTTTAATTGGTGTAGTAGATCTTTTAACAATTCTGCTCATTTGTTTAGCAAAATGGGCTGCTGATCATGATTTTGTGGGTTTACTGCGTCCTGACATTTATCCTGGATCGTTTGTTGAATGCCTAAACCGTGACAAGGTGCAGGCAGGTCATATTGTGTAAGCTTTACCTTTTTGGTTTCAACGAAACTTCTTTTTTTTGCAGCAAAAAAAAATAAAAATTGTTCTTGTCAAACTTTCGAAGGAATGATAAANTTTTGCAGCAAAAAAAAAAAATTGTTCTTGTCAAACTTTCGAAGGAATGATAAAAAAATGAGAATTCTTGGGCTTACGCTTTTGGTCAGGCAAGTTACTGGCTGCAAGTTGCAGCCTTCAACTCTTTGGATCTCAAAATTTTCAATTTTTTTTTAAAATAAAATAAAATAAAATTTTATCTAAACAAAATTGAAAATGATTGCAAACAAGCATATCTATTTTTGTTTTTTGGTCAACAGAAATTGCCTAATTCAAGATGCACTAACTTAGGAGTTCTAGATGGATCAGTAAGTGTTTTAACTTTTGAGTAAGAGAATAGAGTATTTTTATCTTCTAAGTTGAAGACATAATTTTTTCTGATGAATTAAACATAATGGTACAACGTAGGTAAAAAAGATAATCAATACGAATATATTTAGTATTTAGAATTGTAGAAGATATACTAATTTCAACTATCAAACATTTTCTTTAAAAAATAAAATAAAATTTGAGAAATACATAGATACAGTACAGTACAACAATGATCACTCATAAAGAAATCTGACAGCCTTTGATCAAATAAAATAGAGTGGAGACGATTATCTAAATTATAATTTAACTACTCATGTGTCTGCTTTCCACCTCAGTATCTCTAAACCATTGAATTCAATGGCAAGTATGCCAAAATATGTTGAATTTCGAAACATTTTAATAGAATTTAAACTGTGATTTCTTATTTAATCAAGGCTTGCGCTAATCTTTTCAAGACTTAAAAAGGGATTGTGAAATATAACCATATTGAAAGTCGATCAATAACTGTTTTTTTCTTCTTTCCATAAAAAAAAAGTTATTTTTTTTTAATGTCATTCTGCAAAATAAAGAAAAAGTTAAGGCCATGTCTGGGCGAGCAGATTGGGCTAAGATCGCAGTCAAAGCCCAATAATCTCGAGTTATTTCCCATTCTTAATACAAAATTATGTGGTTAAAAAAGGAAAAAAAAATTAATAATGATATACTAATGAAAACTGCAGTATACGGTAGTGCTTCTTTTATTGCACGCACGGCCAAAAGAAAGAGAGACAAAAGAAAAATTTACCTGAATATATTCAGTTGCTACGTATTTGGAAAAATCAGTCTCCTCCAATTTTCTTATTTGTTTTTGGACTGGTTAAGTTATCCGTCTTCAATCAATTAGCAATCTCTGAAACAATCTTTTCACTTTATTAAAAGTAATTTCCTTTGATTACGAGATTCTCCATATTTATAGGACTGTTTTTTATTGGTTGGTCTTGTGTCATTTTCAATCAAAATCTGATGGTTGGTAGTGCAGATTTTGCGATATGCTTATTTTGAGTTAATTAACCCACACATATCAGAGCATATCGAGAGGACGTGCATATAATATATAAACACACATTATTTAAATTTATATTGCATCAATATACATTATTTTAAAAATTATTTTTAATTATAATGTGTATAAAAATTATTTATGGTTATTAATTAATTATATATTTTATTAAATATTTTTAATTTTTAAGCAAATTAGATTTTTTTTTTAAAATTTACTGTTTAAAAATTTGACAATGTCTTATAGAGCTTCAAGAAGTAGACATTCATCTTAACAATGTCAAAATTATATCAGCGACATTTATTATAGACATTACCATTAAAATATATTTTTTTAAAACAATATTTATATATATTTATGTGGCATGTTAATTTTAATAATCCATGTTTTGTTGGAAACGTTCTTATTATATAAAAGCATAAATGTCAATATCCGTAAGCAAAGTCCATGTGCAAACATCTTTTTTTTTTTTTCTTTTTTTTTGGTAAAAATGTCCAAACATAATCAACTACTTCGACTATTAACAAATTTTATACATTTTTACAGTTTCACTGTTTGCATATGAGAAATATTGAATAAGGAGAACATGAAAATAGCGACAGGATGATGTTCAAAATCTCTTAAAATAACCACTTAGAAACCAACTAGTGATTTTCACGTGGCTCCTGAATTCTCTCACTCTCTATATATATAAATATACACACATATATATACATACTCTGCTATTTGTCACCCATGTGACTCATGCTGCTGGACTGAAAATATTAATTAAATATATTTAATTATACTATTTTTATATTAAAAGTCTATTTTGATAAAATTAACATTTTAGAATTAGCTAACTAAATTAATAAATAGTATATTGATCTTGTTTGTAATCCATTACTAATAATAATAAATAATATTATATATATATATATATATATATATATATATAAAATAAGTGATTGAAAAATACTATTACTTGGTCAGTTGGTTGTACGCTAATGAAAAACGTGGGAGTAAAAGGCGTCTTTATTATGTTGAATTCTCAGCACCCGTTCTTTATTTAATTTTTAATTACTCCATGATGATCATTTAAATAAGTTTCTAGAATGATGCAAAAATACTTTCATACTAAATTTCTATAAGTTTTATCTGCAATCTATTCCTTTTTGTTTCCTAAACTACTAAACCCACCCAGAAATCATCATTTTTAATGGCATTTTCAAAACTAGAAAAATGCCGGGGAAATAATATATACATTTCCTCTTTGAAATCAGATATGAATGACTTTACTCTAAATACTGCTGTTTGATATACAAAAAGATATATATGACATACTTATAACCCCATTTTTCCAATTTATTTTCTTCCTAGTATATTAATTTCTTTGATTGGTAGGCTTAAAATTACACTACTATAAAATAGGGTAAAAAACGATGGTGAAAAATCATCATCTTAAGTGTTCAGATGAAGCGTTGTCGATACTCATAAAACATCGACGACGGTTACCACATCATGGTCTAAAACAACATTGAAGCCACGTTGATGCCACGTGGAAAATATATAGACGACGGTTCATACACGGTTCATTGTATGAACCGTCGTCGATATTATATATAAATATATATATATATATTTCGGCATTAATATATATTTAAATATATCTATTTCATAAAAATATTTTAATAAATAATATATTTTAATTAATAAAATAATAATTAATATAAAAAACAGTAATAATAAATTGATTATATTAAATTATACAAAAAAGTATAAACATTTCTAATTAAAATTAAATTACAAATTATACAATACCAATTACATAATAACATTAACAATTACAAAAGTTTTATACATAACTAATAATTAAACTGAATTAATCAAACGATGATTCCAAACTTGAAAGGTTCGAAACTTTTTCAGTAAAATATTCAGTCCAATCTTTTCTAAATTCATCCATGAAGTCTTGTATCCAAATATAATTTTTAAACTGTACATAAAAATTAAACAAATAATATTAATGCATTAGTAAACATAATATTATATATAAATTTATAATTAAACTAAAATTATACTTATAGTATTATGTAACTGAGACTGTAGTATTGATGAATCGATATTTATTATATCCCTCATCATCATGCATACATAATATGCACACTCACGACTTGTCGGTTGCAATGGTGCCTACAAAAAAAATAATTTAAAATATTAATTTACATAATTTCTAATACTTTAACATTAATGAAATAAATAATTCATAGATTTTACTTTTCCGCCTCCCCAACTAATTAATTTATTCTTTGACCTTTGCCTCTTCGGCTCATTCCATAATGTCCAAGCTCTATATATATAACATTTTATAAATAAAATAAATTATTAAAAAAAATTTAATCACTAAAATTAACTTACTTGTTTATTAATCGCTTGAAATCAATATTAGCTTTGGTGTTGGCGGAATCAAAAAACTAAATATACCCCAAATACGGGTCCACGACACCAAGCGTCCAATGAGCACTGAAATAAACGTCAATATTAAAAATATATAATATACTATATTTATTTAAGAAAGTAGTAATTTCGCATATAATTAAATTATACCGACAATGATATGAAATTAACCATATCCTACTGAAGTCGGGCTGTTCTTTCCACCGTCTGACCAATTGCTCAGCTTGGGATGCCAACATTTCAGGTCCAGCATTTTGCACCACACGTGGATTAATAAAAGCATATAACAAAATCTTCCCAGTGCGGATCATATGTCGATACAGCTTCCTGCAAAAAAATATCATGTCAAATACAATTTAAGTAAATTTTAAATTGAAAATAAATTAATTATAACTTCATTTATAAATTTGTAGCTTACTTCATATAGAATAATATGCAATCAACACCCAAAACCTGCATCTGACAAAATTGGTAGATATCCTCATGTGTCAGCACTCCAGGATGAGAATTGCCTATCATACCCCTTCCCAAGTTGAATTGAAGCTGCTTACATTGTTGGTTGAAGACAGTGCAGCAATCATCTTCATTAATCTTAGCTTCGGTGGCAGGTCAGAGGTGATTAATTGATGCTGACTTTCATTGGTCGGTGGAGATACCCGCGAATGGGGAGTACTATTCGAGTCTGAATGAGCTACTGCCTTGCCTTTTGATGCTCGTACTGATATCTCCACCTGATCAAATATATAAATTTCAAAACAACATTATAAATAACAATTATTAATAACTTAATTATAATGAATAAATAAAACACTATAATAACAATTATTAATAACTTAATTATTTACCTCTTCTTCAAGTAAAATGACTAAAAATCTAGGCCATGGATAAAATGACTCCACAGCTTCTCCAACCAATGTAATGTCAAAAAATGATATAGGTTGGGCTGCATCAGGGATCAATACCTCCTGAACATTGACCCGCACATTAAGCTCCCCTAATCGTATCCCATGGCAAACAGAGTCTGGATCAGTCGTAGGGTACATCAATCCAGCAGCCACTATATTATCTCTAGTGCATACAGCAAGCTTGCACTATAAACCCTGCAAAATAAATTGGCCGGCTTTTTAATTAAATAAAAATCAATATATTAAATGTTTATTAAACAACAATCGTACAGAAATTTACCTCCTCAGGTGTTATGAGATGTACTGGAGCTGGAGGAGTACTAAGATGTACTGGTGCTGGCGGAGTACTAAAACGGTGCACCTCCTTAGGAATATTAGTGGCAACCTAGGTATTGTTCATATACTGATCAGTCATGAAATCCATATGTCATGGGTTGGCCACAAAGTCATCATGTGTCTTGACTATCTGTGCAGACAACAGCGTATTACTTTCTTGGAGGTCGTGAATGACCTCAGATAGTTGTCTGATGCGCTCATCCTTTGCACTATCCCTCTCTTTTGTTGGTTGGGTTCTATGTCGAGGAATGTGCCAATACTCAGTAGGGGTCACCAATTTACCTTTCGCCCTTACTTGGCCCTAGTGCTCAAGAGTACCCAACATTTGGGTCAGTATATCGTTGGGCGAATACAAGTCAATGTTGACCTCCCCAACAACTACTCTCTCCCGTAAATTATCCTGTCAAATTTATAAAATATTAAAATATCAGTGCTAAAATTGCATAGTTACTTAATATAAATAAAATATGCAAATTAAAAAATAAATTTAATACCATCTGTTCTGCAACTGCAGCAGTTTCTGGTGTAAGAAACTTTCCCTCCTTATTTGCGTAGCCCAACTTCCAAAGAGCATCTCGGGAAAGCGGTTCATCTGTGCCCAATCTCAGCTTCTACATGTTTACAAAATATCAATATTAAATTAAATTAAAACAGTATAATTTCAAAATATTTAAAATTACTAATTTTTTAAATTAAATTAAAATAATATAATTTCAATTAACTTAAAATTACTAAACTACAAATTGCTAAATTTTTTAAATTAAATTAAAATAGTTTAATTTAAATATCTAAAAATTACTAAATTTCTTAAATTAAATATCTAAAAATTAAATTTCTTAAAAATTACTTAATTTCTTAAACTAAAATTTTCACTCACCTCATTGTACTTTGCCCGTGCAAATCCAATACACGATAGACGATGATTGTACCGATTTTTTTTTCTTAATTCTGACCGTTGCTTATGAAGTTCCTGACACATTAAAAATGAACATTAATTACATAAATTGTAGTTTAGTTAAAAAATGTAAGAAACTGAATTAATTAATATTTACAGCCCACTCAGGTTTTATACGTTACTGTACAAATTTATCCCACTGGTCTTGTGTAATAAATTCTCCATATTTTTCGGGGACAACATCAAAAGCTTCTATGTTCCCTAATTCTATGTAGGGGTGTACAAAATGTGTGTACATAAAACTCTTCCATTTTTTTCATTTTTCTGCACAATCCTTCAAAATTTTATGTTTCAATGATTCGTCATTGTTATAAAAGTCCTACAAAAAAATTAAGGTATTATTAGCTCAATAATAATAAAATCACGAAATTAATTAACCAAATGTTTTAATTAAAATGAAATTGGTTGTATTATTACCTTTATTGTCTCCCATAATGTATTCTTCAAATTTGTTAGAACATCATTCCAACTCTTGTAGGTGATCGATATTTGAGATCGTATATAACTACCTTCATAATTAGCTAGAGATTGGCCGGCTTTATTCACTCTGACCCCATGCTCATTGTATATTACTTCTCAAAGTTCGCCACTAGCAATTTGTCTACGAATTCTTCCTAACTTTGACGGTCATCTCCCATTCTTTTGCTTCCTACTTGAGGAAGAGTCTTGATCATTAAGATTTGTTGGATATTGATTTAAATCCATATTTACAAAAAAATATTAGTAAATTATCAAACAATTATTAACAACATTATAAATAACAGTTAATTTACTAATAACATATTAACAAACCAACAAAAAAAATTATATAATATAAAAGTGTAACATATATACAAAACCGTCGTCTTTAATTTTATATGCCCGTCGTCTATTCATATTCATGGTTTCAACATATTCATACAATATATTCATCTTATAAAAAAAAATATATATATATATATATATATTCAAGTTCGGCCTTATTCATACAATATATCCAAACAGAAAACTTTATAATATATCCAAGCAGAAAACATTATATTAACATATAAGTATAACATACAATATATCCAAGCAGAAATTAAACATTATAATTTCAACTATAATTTTCACGCAAAAAAAAAATATTCACGGGCACAAAATAAAACTCATTTCAACACATTTTCACAATATATTCATACATTAAAATTTCAACATTTGCACCAAATTTCTAAATGTATTCATGGGCACAATATAATTTCAACAACATTTGCACCAACACATTTCAACATTTTCACCAATATATTCACGGGCACATTTAAAGCACAAAATCGGTAAAAAAAAATTTGGATTGAACATGCAGAGCATAAAATATGTTGACGACTACTTACCTTACGTTTGCGGGTTGAATATGCAGTAGAATCCTGTTGAAATGAAGCAAACGACGGAGAAAAGGTTGCGGCGGCAACAGTTCGAGTGTAGGGTTTCTGGAGAAATGGAGAAAAATGAAATAGAAGGCCGTGTAAGAAAGAAAACACGGGGCAAAAATGCACCGTTTATGGTATAGACGCCGGTTTCTTAGATATAACTGTCGTCTATAGTATATATAGACGACGGTTTCTAGTATAAACCGTCGTCTATAATACTAAATTAAATGGCGTCGTTTTACCCAATAGGGACCAAACGGCGCTGTGTTTTCTTTTTTAAATTTAAATTTATCTTGTTTAATGTAATTAAACTATTTTAATATAATTAAACTATTTTATATTAATTAAACTATTTTAATAAAAATTTAAATTAAACTTACTAATTAACACCTAAATTATTTATAAAATTTAAATTAAAATATTTTAAATGTATCTTGTAAGAAATGAATATTTCAAACTATAAACTTACTAATCAACAAAACCCTGAAATGATGGTATAGTGAAAACACTTTAAATTAAAAAATTGGAAATACTTGAAATAATTAAACACAATCAAAATTATTGTTTATTTTTAATCCATATTCTATTACAATCATTACGAACACAGACTTCTTCGCAGTCCTCAGCATCAAGGGCGATCTCATCATTCAGTATTTGAGTAGCAAATGGAGTGTGAATCAAATCAATGTCTTCAAATGTATCTCCTTCAAAAGATTTGGTCTGTGTGTAATGAGGAGTGGTTAATACCACCGACCATTGTGAATCACAAGGATCCTCCACATAAAATACTTGTGTTGCTTGAGAATCCAAAATAAATGGATCAGATTTGTGACCAAGTTTGTTGAAGTTGACCAATGTAAATCCACAATCATCTGTCTTAACACCATGATTGATGTCAGCCCAATCACATTTGAATACCGGAATTCAAAATTTAATGTAATCCACATCCCATATTCCGACCACTACACCATAAAACAACATATCGGTTAATTTTGGATTGTCGTCTTTTGTACTTGAATACTGCATCGATCCAGCCACCAAGTTTACGCCGCTATTTTGTGTAACACGCTTGTTGTCTCTTTCACCTGTATGGTATTGGATTCCGTTAATGTCGTAGCCCGAATAGCTCATTACTTCAAAACATGGTCCCAGTGCAATCCATCTCAATGTATGTGACACACTATTATCTGGTTCACTCAATTCTTTCTGAATCTGCAAAAACACCACACGCACTATTAGTAAATGCAATGTAGTTACTTAATCTCGGAACCAATAAAATTAAATTGCTATATATATTTCACAATTAATGTTAAACTTACTTCATCTCGGAACCAATAAATGAAAGTGCGATTTTGCTTGTTTTGAAACCATTTTGCTTTTCTTGTTTTGTTACAAATATCACACTTCAAACACTCCATATGTTTCTTAAAGACAACAAAAGTCAATGACTATAGTAAACAAATATTCAATATAATATTCAACAAAAGTTAATTACTATAGCATTAAACTTACTCGAAGTAAGGTTGTACTTCTGGTGTATTTGAAAGTATGTACAAATGTACTTGCTCCCATAGATCACGAGTAATACTCAATAAATTACCACCCTTTAAAGGATCACCAGTATTATCTTTCACACATTGTGCTTTATGGAGGCCAGGTGGGTTCCCGATTGCATGCACGCCTTTTTGATACTCACTACAAAATTCGATTGCTTCCTCAGCGATGTAGTTCTCTGCAATGCAGCCTTCAGGGCGATAATGATTACGAACATACCCCTTCAACACTTTCATATATCTCTCAAAAGGATACATCCACTGAAAGAAAACTGGCCCACACAATCGTACTTTTTGAACCAAATGAACAGTTAGATGAACCATTATATCAAAGAAAGACGGAGAAAAATACTTTTTAAGTAAACACAATGTCTTAACAAGATCTGTCTGAATAATGTCTAAATTTGAAATATCAATATCTTTTTTGCATATAGCATTGAAGAAAAAACAAAATCTCATTATTACATGTCGGACATTTGTTGGGAGGACTGATCGTAGTGCAACAGACATCAGTTGTTGCATCAAGGTATGTAAATCATGAGATTTCATGCCCTTCAACTTTAAATCATTCATGGACACAATATTCCAAAAATTTGAAGAGTAGCCATCGGGAACCTTTAAATTTGCCAAACACTTGCAAAAAGTTTTCTTATCTTCCTTGGATAATGTGTAGCATCATGCAGGTGGTAGATATGTCATTCTCTCTTTAACAACAAGAGTCAAATCACTTCTTATGCCCATTTCGACCAAATCAAGCCGAGAATTAAGTCCATCTTTAGTTTTTTCAGAAATGTTAAGCAATGTGCCAACAATGCTCTCACATACATTTTTTTCAATATGCATGACATCTAAGTTATGCCTTACATACAATGACTTCCAATAGTCAAGCTCAAAAAATATAGACTTCTTCTTCCAGCAATCTTGATTAGCAGTAAACTTTTTTCTCTTATTACCACTATCAAATGACTTAGAGTCAAGTTTTCGAAGTATATATTCTCCCGTCACAGGTAAAGGAGTTGGACGAAACTCCTGAAATCCACTGAAAGACTTCTTTTGCTTTCGAAAATGATGATCACTCGGAAAAAACCTCTTATGTCTGCAATAACTCATTTTTCTACCATTTTTCAAACTTTGAGCACACGTGTTCTCGCTGCAAATAGGACAAGAAAAATATCCTTTAGTGGTATGACCAGACAAATTACTATATGCGGGGAAGTCATTTATAGTCCACAATAATATTGCTCGCAAAGTGAAAAATTTCCGCTTACAAGCATCCCAAGTTTGCACCCCCTCATCCCACAACTGCTTAAGATCGTCAATCAATGGCTTCAGAGAAACATCTATATCGTTGCCAGGCTGCTTCGGTTCAGATATCAACACTGTCAACATTATAAACTTCGGCTTCATACACAAACATGGTGGAAGATTATATGTAACTGTAAGCACAGGCCAACAACTGTATTGAAAACTCATATGCTTATGCGGGTTAATGCCATCAGCTGCAATCTCAAGTCTTAAGTTTCGACATTCTTTACCAAAATTAGGCCACATGCGATCAACTAGCTTCCAAGATGGTGAATCGGCGGGATGACTTAACTTTCCAACTGCGACCTTTCGTTCATTTGCATGCCACGTCAAATTTTTAGCTATGTCAACGCTTTGAAACATTCTCTTGAACCATGGAATGGGTGGAACATACCACATGAATTTATGAGGGATTTTTACACGCTTAGTTCCATCGTCAGTTTCCTTCCACCTCGATGCTCTGCATTTAGGACAACTTTCTTGCGCTTCATATTCTTTTCGATAAAGAATGCAATTGTTGCGACAACAATGTATCTTCTCATAATCCATGCCCAATGCTGTTAGAGTCTTTTTCACGTTGTACATAGAATCTGGCAAAACGTTATCGCTCGGTAGCATTTCCCGCAACAACTTTAATAATTCAGAAAAACTTGTGTCCGAAAGACCGTATTTCGATTTCAGGTTGTACAACTTTACCAAACTAGATAGTTTAGTAAAGTTCGTACAACCTGGATACAAAGGAGTTTCGGCATTCTCCAACAACCTCTTAAATTCACCGGGATTATCCACGAACTTGTCACAAGCATCATTCATCATATCAATATTATTACCCATCACATCTTCATCATCCGTATTTATGTGGGTAAAATGACTTTCAGTGTTATTGCTTTTACTAATTCCACTAACTCTAGAACAATCTCCACGATATCCTTCAGACTCTTCCAACTCTTCTCCATGTAAAATCCACTTACGATAATTCGTATCAAACCCCTTAAAATATACATGCCCTCTCACTTCTTCAATAGTGCTAAAAAATAAATTCCCACATTCCATACAAGGACATCGAATTTTACCATCTCTATTTGCACTTTTCTTAGTAAATTCTAAAAACATTTCAAAACCCTTTTGAAATGCATCGGTTCTCCTATCCATCCTTATCCATGATTTGTCCATTTTATTTATTTAAATAACAACTAATTAAAACTAATTTAAACAAGAATGATTTAAAATATAGCAATAAATAATATATTACTAACAATGTAACCAACATTTAATAATTATCAAATCAATAATAGAAAATAAATAGATAACAATAAATAAATAAACAATAAATATAGAGATCTACAACGATAATTACACAACTAATTAATATTAATATTTTACTATATTCTAAAATTAACTACAACAACATAAAATGTATAATAAATAACAATACTATATGAGATTATTACATATCAAATAAACAAACTAACAAATTTAATAAATGGAAAACATATATATATATATATCATTGCAAAATTTAAATGTTCATAACCTAATAATTATAAAATAATTTATTCATGAAAATAAAATTATATAACTAATTTAATTAAAATGATAATGCAATAACATAAATATTTAATGTAGTTAATTGCATAAAATTACTTACCTCGATAGTGAATTTTTTTACAAAAATCAACTTCAAGTTTCAATAAATTGATGACTTAAATTCTAAATAAATGCTATTTGAATATTTTTGATCATCACTAAAAGAATTTGAACAAAAATTATGAGAGAAATGAATTTAGTAAATTTGATTGAGAACAAAAATGAAAATATATAGGCAAAAAAAATTACTAACGGCTATATTTTTTGCAATGGCTACTTTTGCAACGGCTATTAATTTGAACATTAAAATTGCGTTTCAGAGACTAAACGTAAGAGCACCACGTGGACAAATATATACAAAAAGATGACAGTTAAAAACAAAAGAAATCGTTGTCTATACTTACATCATAGGAACTATCGTCTATACTCTTCACTATACACGTGGTGTCCACGTTGCTGCTAAGTGTCTTTTAATGTTTTATCAACGACGGTTTATTAATTAACCGTCGTTGTTGATATAACTTTAGACGATGATTGTAAATAAAATCATCGCTTTATTTTATCAACGTCGGCTCTTTTTTATCACCGACGTCTATATAAAAGTAAAACTATCGTCGATAGCTTTTTTCTGTAGTAATATTAAGAGACAAAGCTGTGGCTACAACTTTCTCTCCCATATATTTCACGGTATGATAGATATGAGATCATGTTCTTTTTTCTTGAATTAATATTTTACTTTTTGAATTCTCTTTTTTATCATTTTTATTTGTCATGTTTTTTTTTTTTTTTCCTTTTTCTTGTATATCTAAATGTAATAGTGTCTTTTTGATGAATAACATGTAAATGTCTTTTATATATATACTCGCTTTTGTCATGTGCGTTCCATGTGGTGTTTAAAAATATTTATTTAACTTTTATTTATTTTTGGATTCTTAATTTATAAGTTTGGTTGTTCTTTTAATGTTAATTTGATAATTAACATTTTAATATAAATATGTTTATTTTGTTTGTAAAAGAAATTAACTCTTTTTTTTGAAATTTTTTTATTTTCAATATACTATTGGTCTATTTTATTTGTAGTTTCTGAAATTTGGGTTAATTCAAACGTTAAAATTATTTCTATTTTCTTTATTTATTAAGAGAAGACATTTATATCTTGCGTTGCACGTGGTAAAGAAAATATTTTATTTAACATTTTGTTTTTTTGGTTATCTAATTTATAGTTTTCATTAATTTTCTAATGTTAATATAGTTAGTTAGATTTAAAAAATAATTATGTAGTTTTTGAATTTTTATTTTGTTTACAATTTTTATGCTGTTGTTGTTGGAAATTGATCTAAGTGTTTTATGAATTGCTAGTATTGAATTGTTTGGGGTATTGCAATTTTTTGTCCTATATGATTGTTAAAATTAACTTTATAACTTTTACTCATATGGAAAAAAATTATTTAAACTTTGTTATTTAAAACTTTGACATTTTAAGCAATTTTTTTTGGACTCATTAATATATTAGTCAATTTTCTTAACATTAAACAAAAGGAAAAAGAAATCTAAAATGAGATCCAAGCATAAATCAATTATTCCAAATAAATAAAACATTCATTAATTCGGTCATTATTTGGATATTACTCATCCTGGTAGATCAAGTAAAAAAATAAAACGGACAGTCATCCAATAGAAACGGGTAGTCATCCAGTAGACCAGTAAAAAATAAAAATTGAGAAAGCTGAAAGAGAACCTATGAGAAGCTATAAAAATCGGAGACATATTCAGCAAATAGATCCGGAAAAAGCCTTCAAACTGAGAAATCCGAAGAGATTTCAACAGAATTTGTGAAAGAAAATATCAAAAATTTGAAAAACAAGAAGATATGAAGCATAAATATGAAGCTCGTGCTGTTCGAACTTGTATATGATATTTATTGATCGATTCAGAATCATATGCTTGTTGATATGGAGTTGTGACCGGGAGAAAAAACTGCAACCTACATATAAACAAGTAAACAACAATCAAAAAACAAAAATCACACAAACAATTCACCCAAACTCACAATATAAGCACCAGAGAAATTTTATAATTTATAACTTTTCACTTCTTTATTCAAAGTTCATAGAATACACACATATATAATCTTTTTTCAAATTTTTTTTATTTAAATTAAACGGTCTAAATAGGTATCATTAAAAAATTATTTTTCTTTGTAATTATGATTTTAATATTAAAAATAAAATAAAATAAAATAAAATAAAATAAAATAAAATAAAATAAAATAAAATAAAATTTTTAATTAATTTTTTAACTACTATTAATTTTAATACAACATTCCATATTAAATGCATCTGAAATTGGTGAGCTTGGAGTACAGGGCAAGTATTTGCCAAATGGGTCATTATTAGACCTGGTAAATTTTAACACGAACCTTTAACACAATAAGAACACAAACGATTTTTACAGATTTGGATCTGTCTGAAACAAATTGGGTTGATAATGGGTCAACAACCCGTTATTTTAACGGATCTTAACGGATTTAACCGCGAAAATCCGTTAGACCCATTAAGGACCCATTAGTCCTTAATGATATTTTAGTAATTTATTAATAATAAAAAACTTAATTTACTAATAAAGATAAATGTAGTACAAGCTTTATTATGTACAAGAGATTGACTTTTTGGAAAAGGAAGTAATTTACATTTACATTTATATATATATATTTTTATTTTTTTAACATAGATATTTTTAATTTTATTATATATTCAGTTTTAGATGATGCCATTAATTTAGAAAAACTCACAGAATATGTCATTACATCGAGTGTTGAACAAGCTAAATTAAGACAATGCTCTAACACATTTTCTATTAATGATTAGATGTATTAAAATTTAAGTGATATGCATTATTTAATTTTTCTATATCAATTTGGATAATAATATACAATTTAATTTTTTTTAGGTGTTTTGCCTTTGAAGTTGTGCTCATTATGGTTGAAAATGTCATATGCATCAGATTGTCTATGCAAAAAATAAAAATATGGTTGAAATTGAATATATTTATGTATTATTGTTATTTCAAATAATATTGTTTTTAATTTTTATTATTCATTTGTAGAAGGATTTAAGTATTACGTTTGTGTGATTTGTTATTTTTAATATGTATTAAGTATGTTGTTTTAGTTTTTATTTTTGATTTATAAAAAGATACAAATATTTATGTTTATCTTTGCTTCATTATTTTTTAGTATAGACTATGAAATTATAAATCAAATATATTTTTATTTTTTTAAAATAATTTTGAAAAAAGTTAACGTGTTATCGGGTTGAATAATGAATTATACGATAATTTTATAAACGGGTTTGGATTTACATATTTCAACACGAAAGCTTAATGGGTTGGATTTGGATGAAAATTTTTTGACACGAACACGAATACTGCACGACACAAACACGATACGACACGACAAATTACCAGGTCTATTTATTATTCTTTGGTTTTGGTTCATTGCAGGCTAGGGCCTGTTTGGCAGCTGTTCCCACTGGTTCAAATTAGTTGCGATACATATATATAGAGTTGGTAGAAATAGTTGCAAAAGATACGAACATAATTTTTGGAAAAGACTTTCTTTTTCATATCCTGTTCATAAAAGCGGTCTGCAATCTGCTATTAGAGTCCCCTGTTAAAAGACAAATCAATTGGTAATTAAATTAGTCAGGTCATATGGTTAATTAATTATCCCAAAACAAATAGATACTCCATTTGTTAGGTGGGTTTGCAAAAACACCATACCTTGACTTTAGATCTTATTTTTGCAAACTTCCTTGGTTTCCACTCTTTGAATTTTGCTTTAATTAATGTCAACTACGTATTAGTAAATTGTCGATTTCAACACTTTAATTGTTAGTATTTTCTTTTTTCCATTTTTTTTGAAAAATTAAAAGAAAGAACACCGTGTGACTATTTGGCATATACATTATGGGTTTTACCAAACATTCCGTGTTGAGTCCCATTTTAGTACTAATTAAAGTCTTAAACGTATGGAAGGAAGCTTCTAAGCGTTTGAATTAGGTAGCTAGTAGTTTACTTCTATAAACAAATATTTGGCCTTTTTCTTTTTCTTTTCTTTGGTTCGTTATGTCCCACCAAACTTTTTGGTGTGTTAGGCCTTGTACGGTTTATTAAGGAGCTCTCAAACTGTCAAACATAGTAGACCAAGAATATAATTACCAAAAAAAGTAGACCAAGAATATAGAGCTGTTTAATTAGGCAGATTTTGGACGCTTTGTGATTTGTTCATAATTTTTTAGGCCAAATTGTAGCTATCTAGCCCTGCATGCATGCCCCTCTTCAACAATGCAAAATAGGAATCGAAAGGCAATATCAATTTGTCATTATGTCAAATACGAGGTTAATACGACGGTTATTCATCCAATAAAAACAATACTGTCTAATTGAAAGCCACCTTATGCTAATTTTTGTGTACGTTTTCCATTTCTCAAATTGACTTTTGAGTCTTGGAATATTTTGACCTGTGGGTCTTCAGTTGTTAAAAGTGCAATAAAATTGATGAAGAAAAAAAAGTAATTAAGTTTTATAAAATAAAAATAAAAGTACATAAGAAGCTTAATAATGATGATGAGATTCAAGTTTCTTTCTTGCCAATAAATTTATAATATTGGAAGTGTCCGTGGTACTTATCATCAAGTACTGAAAGAAGGAGCCAACGTCCTGAGGGGGTCTTCATGATCTCAGGTTCAAGTGTTGGCATGGAAAAATATACAAGTACTGAAAGAAGGAACACAATAAATTAAATAGGCTTTGATATAAACATAATCTAAATTATATATATATATATATTTTTTTTTTTTTTTTGATTGGGGGAGAATAATTTTTGCAGCTAAAAGATTAAATTTCTGACATAAAAGTGTATTTCAATAATTTTATTACTGGATTAAATCTACAAGCATCATAATTTAAATTATATTATATATAACATATAATTTTCTTTGGCTTATCCATTTGTGTTTTGATTGCATCTTTTGTTTCTCGATCAGTTTATAATTCTTATACAATCCGTACAAATAAGAATTGAAAGAAAATTTAATAATTGACTTGAAACTTGTTATGAAATGTATCATTTCTTTGTCTTTGTCACTGTCAAATTCCAACAAATTTGAAGGGTTAATTTGAGAAATGCTTTGACCGTAAAGAATTAAAAAATCGACTCATTCTTAAAAATTAAAAATTTGCCCATGCTAGTATTTTGGTAAATAGATATTTTTCAAATATCAATGTCTTTAATCTTTGTAAACCAATCCACTATTTTTTTCCCTTATAATTCTATTTTTTTTATTTAATAAATACCAAAGTTTTAACTTAAATACATAAAATATTCATTTTTATACCCATTTTTACTGTTTTTGTGTAAAAGAAATGTTAAATTAAAATTTTAAATATAGTAAAATAAGTCTATTTTCCTTTTGGAAAAAACGTGTTTTTTAAGGTATAATTTTTAAAGTTTGTAACACCTCCCGACGTAAAATATGGAGTTTACCAAAATTGAGTTTGGAGTCATTGGAAAAAATGAAGAAAAACATATCATTAGAATTTCGTTTGATAACACATTTATTTTTTATTTTTGTTTCTAAAATTTTTTAAAAATAAAAAAATATTTGATAACATTTTTTATTTATTTTTTAAAAAAATTAAAAATAAAAATATGTTTTATAATTATTTCTATTTAAAAAAAATAAAAGTCATTTTTTCAATTTTTTTTGTCTTTGATAATGCTAGAATACAAGATAACTCGAACAAGACTTAAATCTGAAACAGCCCATACTGACACCGTTTATATGTGGCCGAGACAACGAATTGCTCTAACATGGCCGGAACTAAAATCACCCGGTCAAGGCCAGAGGCCAGAGCTCGGGATTGCCTGATTAGGGCCAAAGTTCAGGATTGCCCAGTTGGGGCTGATACCTAGGATTGCCCAGTTGAGGCTGGTAACTGGGATCGCCTAGTTTGAGCTAGAGCTTGGGACAACTCTGTTCGGGACGAAGGCCGAGACCATCCAGTCAAGGTTGAAAGTTGGGACTGCTAGGTCGGGGTTGGAACTTGGGATCGCCCGGTCAGGGCCGGAACCTAGGATCGGCAAGTCGGGGCCGGTACCGGTGGCTGCTCAGTCAAGCTGGTACCCGGGATAGCTCTATAAAGGCTGGAACAAGGGACCACCTAGTAAGGCCGAAACCCGAGATAACCCGGTCTAGGCTAGAACCTGGAACAACCCAATCTGGGCCGGAACTTGGGACCGCCTGGTCTAGGCTAAAACTAGAGACCGCTCGGTCGAGGCTGGAATCTAAGGCCGATAAACCTAGACAGCCCAGGGACCATAAATTGCTTGGTCAGAGTCGGATCCAATACCCGAGATCGCCCTGACGAGGCTGGGATACAAGACTTGAGATTGCCCTATCAAGGCCGAGATCATGGCTGGAACCTGAAATTGCTTGGACAGAGCTGGTACTCGAGATCGCTTAGACATGACCCAAGACCTCGGATTGCTTGGACTGGACCGAGACCAGGATCACAATTCGTTCAGTCGGTGCTGGCATTTAAGACCATATGGTCATGATCGAGATATTGGACTTCCCAGTAGGGGCTAAGATCCTTGACCATCTGGTCGGGGCCAAGATTTCAGACCATATGGAATCTTTCAATGACCAAGATTCGATATGTGACATTAATTGAATATGGAGTTGTTTAAATTTATTTGTAAAATTTTAAAAAAATTAATAAAAATAAAAAATGATTACCAACAAATAGTTTTTTTATTAAAAAAATCAAAAATATAAACTAAAAACCATAAACAAAAATTATAAATCATAAATAAAAGCTAAAAATAAAAATAAAAAACTGAATGAGTTAACAAACAAACTCTAAATCATTTACTTTTTATAAATTTTCATAACCCTATCATATCAAAATCTCGATGTTAAGCAGGAATGCCTACTTTTAAGAGTTGAGATTTTTAGCAGAGAATATGCAACACTTTTTTAAAAAATCCGCTCTTAAAATAGAGATTCTCTGCTTGAGGTTAAATTTTTTGGCATAGCAGCTAATAAGATTTTGCTTTTGCTTCACAAGAAGCAGCCAATATATTTTATAAAAATTCATAAAAAATGATTGACTAGACGAACTGTTATTTTTCGTCTTCTCCAGTATCCAACTCACTTTTGGCGATCAAACTCTATATTTCAATTCAAAAAATGTTCTAAACTATAATGTATAATGACCTGAAAAATTGAAACGCGGAAATGGAATAGGACTAAAGAAAAATGCAGTTTTTTCAACAAAGCTGCGAGGGGCCCTTTAAAGTGAGACTGCTATGGTTCCGGCAATGAAACTTTTTAATATTTATCCAGAATTTAATAGTTTTGGTCTTCCATAAAATTAATATTAAATTATAAAAGTAATTTTTATACAAAATAATATTGATTTATGACCAAATAATATTGTTCTATAATTGAATTTTTTTTTTTTTTTTTCCGTAACAAGTTCTATAATTGAATTGAATGACAATTGAGACTCAAAATGTATTCAAGTTTTTTCAGCAAAAATTTACAAAAAAAAAAAAAAAAAAGTTTTTTCAGCAAAAAAAAAAATGTATTCAAGTTTCATCATCCCAGCTGGAAAATTTTAAAGCGAAATTTTTTTTTTAATTATAAAAAAAAAAGTTTCACTTTAAAATTTTCCAGCTGGGATGATGAGGATTCTGAATTTCTGATCAGCTCTGACAGTCTGACCCAATAGACGCGTTCAGGTCACTGCACGGCTCTTATTGAATTTCGTCGCTAACTGACAAACGAGCTCGCCTCATTCGGCTGCCTTTTTTGCCGTCCCTTTTGTCCCCCAACCTCACTAGTCCCTCCTGTCGGTGATTCTCACTATCTCTCTCTTTTTTAATTTTTTTTTTTTTGTGAAAATCTAATACTTTCTCTCTCACCCACACTGTGTACCATTCCGTATGATAAATTCAAATTCTTAAAAGGACCAAAACATTATAATCCAAAAAAAATGAAAAATGAAATGTGAACGGACCAACGATGTGGTTCTCTAATGGAATCTCTATGTTGTTAATTTTCTTACCCCATTTTTAGTAATAATATGGGACAGCTTAAATTAGTTCAGCATGATTAAGACAGTGTTTGTGAAAGCCTCAGTTAATTCAAGTGAAAAAGAAAAATATCGAAGGGAAAAAGGAAGCAAAGGGGGAGTCAACTTTATTATTGGAGAAGAGCTTTGGGAAGTTTGTCATGTGTTGCACTTGCACGTGCTTCAGTCTAATATTGAAAAGAGAGCGCCAAACAAATCCTAATAATGGAAGGAGGGAGTATTCTCTTGCACCTTTTATTGAACAAAAGAAAACAAATTACACAGCGCATGTGAGTTGCACATGCTCATCAATGATATATTAGCAGGTCCTGTATTTTACCAATTAAATGGAACATTGTGTTTTTCTACCCTTTGCATATGCTAATTTAGCAGTATATATGGCTTTGATTTTTTTGGTATACATATATATATAATTATATATGTTTATAGCGTTCACACTTTTGAAGATTTTTCTTATTTTGATAATTGAATATACATATTAGGTATTTTCTTAATTTTAGTTAAATGGTTTAGTATTTTGTGGATCTTTTGTATTTTCTACCTTGTCATTTGTACTTTTCGTATTTTATAATTTAATTGATTTTTTATTTTGTTTAGGGAGATTTAATTTAATGCTCTTTAAATAGTCAGTGTTTAATTAAGGGCAAATTGAAGATGCAGTCAATCCAACATATATATGAAGAACTGGATTCCCTTTTTGGGCAGGCTTTTTAAGGCTAATCAATAATTTAATAAAACAGATGGGTGATGCTGATTGAATTGACCATGGCGATCACATAGGCTAATGACAAGTGTCAAATGATGCAATATATTGATTATTTTTATTGATTTTTAGGGTTATGATTTATATATATATATATATATATAATATTTTTAAGCAAAAATAAGATGAGGGTTATTTTTCTTTTTTTTATTCTCTAATCTTACGATTACTTAGGACAACTCATTAACTTTTTTTTTTCCTTTTTTATTATTAATTTATAAATTCTAAGGCTTTTTTTGTTATTTTTCTAAATTTTTTTCCTTAATGGTTAAAAATGTATTGAGGGTCAAAATTATATTTTGGTTATCGTAATGCTGTCCCTTTCCTATTTCAAAATGCAAAACCATACTTTCTTCCCTCATTTAAGACCCATGTCCACCAGGTTGCACATTTTGGGTCCCATTCGATGGGCTACGTGGCAAGGCTCTTATAATCTTATTCTAGTTAAAAAAACGTAAAGATCAGGACGTACAAACTACAATCAGAGTGTGTGACCAGGTGGCCACAAATTTCTTCCTGAAATTACATTATTATCCTCAGTCTCATAATAAATGAATTAACCATATAGCTTGCCATTGACTGTTCCACTCCCACATGACATGTGTCCGAAACAAGAAGGTCGAAGAAATTAATAGCAGTCCAGGTTCAATTAGCTCCCAATTTTTGGCCATAAATTCGGCTCCGAAAATTCAATTCATATTCACCAAGTTTGGAAAATTTCTGCGATTCAGTTATCTATATATTTCCTCAAGAAATTAAAAAAAACAACGTGACTCTCTTTTTTTTTGCTAAAAAATAAAATATTTACATGTTGCAGAGTCATTAGTACAAAAAGTATTTAGCAAATGGACTGATACATGCGTCTTTTTAATCTAATTGGAGTCCGCGATGGAAGCTCATGGCGCTAAAATTTCCTTTTCACTCGTGCAGTAGCAGCAGAGATGAGCACTTAAGTCTAAATGAGACTAAGACTCGAATTTCAATTTTTGTATTTCCATATGTAAAAGCTCGACTGGCTACTAGCACTGAACTATACCTTCAAGTGCAAATCAACGTCACTCTTAATTGAGTCGGTGAAGCCACATTAATTCTTGATATTTTATAAATCAATACACACCATTTGATGCCGAGACCATGGAAGCCTAATTTTGTGATGTAACTAAAATGCATCTCTTTTCTTCTATTGAATACAATAAAACAAAAACCTTCGTTTACCAAAAAAAAAAAACAAAAACAAAAACCTTCCATGCATTTTCTTCTTTTTGATCCTGAACCTTTTACAAATCAAAAAGCTTTTTTTTTTCTTCTTCTTCTTATGTTTATATACTGTATTAAGTTCAACTCTCTGTGTAGGACAATTTCTTATTGGTTTGAAGTTGTATATGGTTGCATGCAAGCACAGACGCTAAATTGGAGCTTTCCCTGAATGGATGGGCCACCTAGACAGACTATGAGAGTTGCTTATTTCATAATTAAAGTATAAGATTGGCTCTTAATTGGAAGGAAAGTTTTTGCTTAAAAATGCAGTCCAGCTTAGGGTGGTGCATGTGTATCCCATTAAGTAGTCAGCTCCATGTATATACCTAATAATAAAAAGTTACCAAAACACTTTCTGCTTAAAAGGATAAATTACTGAACTTAAATTGCCATATTAAAAAGAGGAGTACATTGCTCCACCACAATAAAGTAATTTTTACCAAGAGTGAAAATTCCACATTCCTTCCGTGCCCAGCAAATAATTTGCTGTCCTAAAATGAAAAATCTCGACAGATAGCTAGATTAACATATTTCCAAAACTTTATTTCTTCCAAGAGAAAATTTGTTAAAAGTAATTAAATAAATAGACTTAAATATAATAATTTAATTTTGGTATTTGGTCATCATATAACAAGAATTAAATAGAATTGTTTGTTAGGAGGACAAAGTTATAGACCTTTGACTTGGCTAGTCGGCTTCCCATTCGAAGCTGCCTTTGAACTACCAACGTGGGTTTAAAGCCACGCAGAAACCGTAGAAGTGTCGTCTCCATAGTCTCTCTCTCTCTCAAAATAAAAGTTATTAGAGAAAGCCCACAACAACTTCTCTTTTTATCCTTTTCCGGATCTCTCAAATCAGACCCACAATTATCATGCCTAAATCTCCTTCTTCTTCTTCTTCACCACCAAACCACCTTCTCTGCCTCCTCTTCCTCTTTTTTCTCTTCGCCGACAGGAATGCCGCAGCCACCACTCAACGATTCAAAGAAGCCCCGAAATTCTACAACTCACCGGAATGCCCCTCCCTGAGCTCTGAATCCGGCTCCGGCGCCGGCATGTGCTCCGACGAAGCTGTCCACGTTGCCATGACTCTGGACACGGCTTACATCCGGGGCTCAATGGCCGCCATTCTCTCCGTCCTCCAGCACTGTTCCTGCCCAGAAAACATCAGATTCCACTTTGTCGCCTCGTCCTCCGCCGATCTCCGGCAGACCATTTCTATATCGTTTCCTTATTTGAAGTTCAGAATCTATCGCTTCGACGATTCGGCGGTGTCGGGACTCATATCCACCTCAATTCGCGCCGCTCTGGACTGCCCGCTCAACTACGCTCGCAACTACCTAGCGGAAGTGCTTCCCAAATGCGTCCGCCGAGTCGTCTACCTCGACTCAGACCTCGTACTCGTCGACGACATTTCCAAACTCGCCGCCACTCCCTTAGGCGACGAGGCGGTGCTCGCCGCCCCCGAGTACTGCAATGCCAACTTCACGTCCTATTTCACGCCGTCGTTTTGGTCCAACCCAACGCTTTCGCTCACCTTCGCCGGCCGGAAAGCTTGCTATTTCAACACGGGCGTGATGGTGATTGATTTGGAGCGTTGGAGAGCCGGGGACTACACGACGAAAATCGTGGAGTATATGGAGCTCCAGAAGCGAGTCCGGATCTACGAGCTGGGCTCGCTGCCGCCGTTTCTGTTGGTCTTCGCGGGAAACATTGCTCCGGTGGATCACAAATGGAACCAGCACGGTCTCGGAGGGGACAATTTCAGAGGGCTTTGTCGTAATTTGCATCCGGGTCCGGTGAGTTTGCTGCATTGGAGTGGGAAAGGGAAGCCATGGGCCCGCCTCGATGCCAATCGGCCTTGTCCGTTGGATGCTCTGTGGGCACCTTATGATCTGTTGCAGACGCTCTTTTCTCTTGAGTCTTGATTAGAATTAAGGATCAATTTTTAAAATAATTTTTTTGGTTTTTTCTTTTTCCCCCGGAAAAATTAAAGTTTTTGGGATGACAAACACCGTGGAGGAGGGACAGTGATCTATGCCTTAATGATTGATCCCTTCTTTGTCTACTTTGTCTCCTTCATCACTGAGATGACTGGGAAAAAAAAAAAAAACTGAGGTTGTTTTGTTTGTACATTATATAATAGATAAACAGCAGCTGTTAAAATATAAATTTACAATATATTTTGCTTGATTAATCTTCTTTTTCTTCTCTTGGGATTTATTTATATTCCAGTTTAGTATTTGTTTTTTTTTTTTTTAAATAGTGAACAATATGGAGTTGCAGCTGAAAAAAAGATAAGAAGAAAAATAAAATATTCTATAAATTAATTCAAAATCTTTTTCTTTATTCTGCTTAATTTCTTTTCCTTTTTGACCGTGTTTAGTGCATCTGCAGCTGTTCTTTTTGAAGAGTACGGCACATATATAGAAAGTAATTTCAAATTTCTCGTCTTTTTTTTTTTTTTTTTTTTTTTTTTNTTTTTAATCCAGCGTAATAATCAATAAGGAACATCCACAGCAAAGTCTGTTATATGCGTATTTAAGTGTTGGATTGAAGAAGCATTTAAAGGACTCTGTACTTTTCAACGTATGCAAAAGACTCTGCTTGCATGCAACCGAGATGTATATAAATTTTAGAGCATTTACATTTTTTTGTTCTACGAATTACATTTATTAGATACTCTCTATTTATAGATGTAATGTGAAATTAGGAGCTTGGGAAATGCTGAAATTGGTTGGAATTTTTGAAGCTTTAAATTTTTGTTTTGTTATGTGCGAGATAAAAGCCAAATATTAATTGCTTTAATTGTGGGTTTGAAACTATAAGCTATTGGTGGGGAGAAAAATTTGCGTTCAACAGCGGTATCAAATCATCTTTTATTAATCATAAACAATATAAATTATATTATTACATTTTTATGCAACGAGAAAATAAATCACGTAAAGTTCATAAAATATTTATTTAATATCTGTTTATAAATTATAAATAATTCATCATACTATGTTACAACGGTTGTACATATAATTAAAAAAGGGGTTCAAATGATGTGCAATTAGAATTGTGACAGTATTGCCAAAATAAAATTAGAATCGTTGCAGATATTCATCAAAAAAGAAAAAAAAATTGTGGCAGATATATTTTAGATCAATTTCTAAAGGTGGCAATGTCTTTCAACAGTGTCAGGAAGATCAGCAACCTTGGCTGCAGCATATAATATAAGTAACTACACAAAATTTAACTGAAGCCATTGGTTATTTGTTTACGCTTTGGACCACAAAATTCACTTCATTTGCTGAGGGCGATTGATACATAACATAGCTCTACCCGATTCCTTACGGTTCAAAAATGATATTTTGGCACATTTCAATTGCATGAAATTAAAGAGCAGGTCCGGATTAAGCTTCCATCGATTTTCATATACTTCAATTTTTTATTTGAATATTAGAATCTTGGCTTGGAGGTCGTATACAAAGTTCGTCAACACGTACGCTTTTATTGCATCGGAGATATTGTAATATATAATATGAGGGGTTAAAAAAAAAAGAAAAAACAACACGCACATTGATAAGCTATTACTTCTCTCACTGTGCTTTTGAAATTTCTTTTTATCCATATATAATTAAAAAAATTAGTTTGAATTACAAAGTCTACGAGCTTTTTCGAAGGGCTTTTTATAGGCGAGATTAAGGCACTGTTTAATATAGTTTTTGCTTTTGATTATGTTTTTTTTCTGCATTTTCAAAAGTGTTTTTTGAAAAAGTTAATTTTTACTGTCTTTGATAAAAAAGGCTTCTGGAGACTAGAAGCACTTTTAAAAAATTATCCAAACAGTTTCAAAAGCAGTTTTTAAACTCTAAAAGCTGCTTTTGATTTTCCAAAAATTATGTCAAATATGGCCTAATTAACTGCCTAAGCTTTCTCTATGGCTCAAGGGCCAGGTAGTTTTGATTTAACTTTCTTTTTTTTTTCTTTTCTCGGTTCAATAATATTTATGTTCATGAAGAAAAACTCACACATAATGGTGGTATTACATTATTATTTACTACTTTAATTAATTATATGTCAAATAAATTTACTTATTTATAATTTCACTCAACGTCACACGATAATAAAATAAAATATGTAAATTTTACAAAATATTTATTGAATGTCTACTTATGCAGTGCTAGTTCGGGAGTAAAGTCAACAAAGCAATGGCTTAAGAGCATTTTTAATGATAAATATTGATTGCTTATATGTAGTATTAAAATTGACAGTGTTTATATCTAGTATGCACAAATGTGTACTTATATATAAAATTATTTCTCAATAATAATAT